>SJYT01056947.1:20106-60017 GCA_006410635.1 Cephalophus harveyi
TGGAGAAGACTCTTGAGAGTCCCTTGGACTGCAAGGAGATCCAACCAGTCCATTCTGAAGGAGATCAGCCCTGGGATTTCTTTGGAAGGAATGATGCTAAAGCTGAAACTCCAGTACTTTGGCCACCTCATGCAAAGAGTTGACTCATTGGAAAAGACAGTGATGCTGGGAGGGATTGGGGGCAGGAGGAGAAGGGGACGACCGAGGATGAGATGGCTGGATGGCATCACGGACTCGATGGACGTGAATCTGAGTGAACTCCGAGAGATGGTGATGGGCAGGGAGGCCTGGCATGCTGCAATTCATGGGGTCGCAAATAGTCAGACACAACTGAGCAACTGAACTGAACTGAAGTTAGATATTCCAGGGTCCCTCTCACTCCTTTCCTCCTCATTGTCATCCTTTCCTCTTTTCTTATCCTAGCTCCTCATGTTCCCCCAGAGTCCATCTCAACCCCTCATGTCAGCACATGGAGCTCACCTGAGGCCCAGGTTGCATCACCAGGGAGGGTGGCGGTGGAACAGGTGGGCGGGTAGAAGGTAACTAACATTGTAATGAAGATGATTATTTACTCAAGCATCTCATCTACTAGAATGCATCTTTTAGAGAGAGCTAGTTTCCCATTAGATATTCAATGCAAATAATAATCCTTGTAGAATGAGTTAAACACTTTTCAAGCATTGTGTACTCTGCTGCATTTTTTACAATAATCATGTGGAATTGAAAACAATATTTTCACCCATGCATTGCCTTTATGGAAATGCAAGCAAATAAAGAATGAACATAAAGGATATCAGTTTGAAAATCAGTTTCTTTAAAAGATTAATCAGGCATCTCCAGCTCAGAATTGAGCAATAAACATACACATTTGTTCTCCCTCTTCTAAAGACATTCACTGAAATAAAAGCTCAGAGGACAAAACTGGGATAAGTAATAGTGAACAAGTTTAGATATTTTCACATATTTCTGGAACAAGATGGATGGGAGAGAATAGGAAGATGAAACAGATAAAGAGATAAATAACTCGGGCTTTAAAAAATAGGAAAGCAAACTAGTCATTGGAATTCAGCATGTCCCTGGGTTCAAAATTAGTAAAGAGCACAGCAGTTGGTATTTAGAAATAAGACTAGAAACAAGAGTATTTGCGGATAGTATACAAACAACTCAGCCACACCACTGGACACACTAGAGACTCTCTTTCAATATCATAGCCTCATTCAAGTTGTTGGAGAACTTAGTTCCTTGCAGTTGTAGGACTAACCTTCCCTCCTGGCTATGAGAGAAGAGAGTGCTTTGTTACTACAAACAGCCTACAGGAGAGAGGATGTTCTGGGGAAGGGAGACAGAGCAGAAAGCAGATCTCTCATGACCTCTATTATATTTGAAATTTACCACAGAGTAATTGGAAATGATATTTTAAAAATCTCTCAGACCTCACAGTGAGATTAAGAGTATACTAGAAAGCACAGACTAAACTCGTGCAAGAGGACTAACGTGAGACGGATAAAAATCCAGAAAAAGAATAAAGAAAACAAAATGGAAGCAATAACAGAAGAGAAGAAGTAACAGATTTCCTCAGACCAAAAGAAGGAAATGAGTCTTCTGATGAAATTCCCCAGCAATAGCTGACACACTGAAGACATTACAGAGACACGCAGGACTGCAGAGAATCCATAGATTATATCTTCAAAAAACTGATCCGGTTCATCTAGGTTATCAAATCTGTAGGCACGGAGTTGTGCGTAACAGTCTTTTATTCCTTGGGAACTGTAGTGTTGGCCTCTGTTTCATTTCTGATATTTACATCCTTTTCTCTTTTTTTCTTAGTTCACCTGGCTGAAGGCTTATCAATTTTATTGATCTTTACAAAGAATCGGTTTTTGGTTTTATAGATTTTCTTTACTGATTTCCTGTTTTTGATTTCATGGATTTCTGCTCTATTATTTTTTATTATTTCTTTTCTTCTGCTTGCTTTGGATTTCACTTGCTCTTTCTCATACTTTTATTTTCTCCTAGTTTTGTGCACAGAATAACGGATGCAGAGTTATGGCTCCTGAAATTTAACACACATGTGACAAACTTCACAAAATGTATCCCCCTCTTCATCCAGTCAGGAAGCTTAGTGGGAAAGACTACCCTGGACCAGAGGAAGAGGAGGATGCTGTGATGGGTGTGGGGGCTACCTGGATAGCAGCATCTGGTGGCCACACATTCAGCGCCTCCTGGTGCAGCACCCGAGACTGGGACAGCCCTTCACAGTAGGAAGGCACCTAGTCTCCAAAGCAGGAAACCAAGACTTATCTGTGGTCTTGCTCCTAGCTCCTTGCTCTTTTCTGCTCCACAAACCTCTTAAACAAGAGGTGTATGATGCTTCCTCTCCAAGGAATGACTGTAAACAGGAGTAAGAGGGAGAGGAAACGTTCTTTTGGAAAGGCAGCTTCTTTTCACTAAACGCTCCTGGGCTTTTCCTTCCACCTCCCCACCAGCGAGCTGGCATCCCTCTTAACTTCCTCCTCTCCTTGCACTTTTCCTTCGGCCTTTGCCCCACCCCTGGACCCACCCCAGGGCTACCTGGGAGAGGGGGGTCTTCAGAGCAGGCAGGCAGAGTGGGAGCTGCTGGCATCAGGGCCACGCCCAGCAGTTGCCCTGAGGACCAGGCACGTTGGGTATGTGGGCCCAACAGCTGCCGTGGGGAATTCTTTGCCCATGAGCACACCAGCCCAGCCCGCCAGCTGTCCGCCCGGGACGCCAGGGATCCAGGGTCTCTGGCCCGGGTGCGGATGTTGTCGCAAAGCCGTCATCGCCGCAGGGGTTAAGTGTCACTCAGGATGATTACAGCAACAGAGGAAATGACACTTTCCCAAGTGTCATCTTTTACCGACCAGAGCAACTGTGACTGTCCCTGTGCAGGGCTGACTCAGTTTTCACGCCCCAGGCAAGCACTTCCAAGTCACTCTGCACAGTGTTAAACACACTGCCAAGCTCGTGGCTCATGTTCCACTGATGTTTTCTAATCCTGTCCAGGGAAGAGATGTGTTCACAGGAGGAGCTATGTGGTCCCCACACAAACTCACCCCTGCTTCCATGACTGTGCATACTATACCCCTCCAGGCTCCTCTGTCCATGGGATTCTCCAGGCAAGAATACTGGAGTCAGTTGCCATTTCCTTCTCCAGGGGATCTTCCCAACCCAGGGATCAAACCCCAGTCTCAAGCATTGCAGGCAGATTCTTTACCATCTGAGCCACCAGGGAAGCCCACGTATATTACCATCTACCTTTATAACAGAGAGATGCACCATTTAAACCAAATCGTGGAGTTAAATGAGCCTCTTTGACTCTTCTTGATAAGGTGTCTTACCCAACTGTTTCATAAATCAATAAAAGCCACAAAAGTAAGAATTCCACCCACTTGCGAGCATGCTGTAAACTTGTCACACCAAGGTGAGACACCTTGGATAACAAGACCTGTATCTGCGTGGCTTTATTTTTCAGTCGGTGTCTACAACACTGCGGTATTCTTGAGAGCTGGGCTCGCTGAGTGTTATCTCTCCATTTCCTAAAGGAGCTTCAAGGGTCCCACTCCTCACGGGAGGAAGTGGTTTTCTGGTGCCTAGCTCCAGACCTGCTTCTCCCAGGTAATACAGGACGACTCTTCCTTCCATCAACTTGGGCACAGGGCGCCCGGTGAGAGCGCCCCGGCATGGAGACACTCTCTGATGGCTGCTCTGTGCCGTATCTTCTGCTTCTGTGTGAACTTGGACATCGCGTGTACACATCACAACAGCTGCTCTCCAGGCAAGCTTATTCATATAGAAGATTCAGAATTGTTACAATTTTTCTCCTCTACATAGAAAACAAATTTCCTGAAAACAAAATTCAGGATCTGGAATTGTCTAACTTGTGTTGCTTTTGTTAATTTACAAATCAGTCAGGTTAAGAACAAGTTAAAAGCAAGAAAGAGCATGAGCCAAGAGATAAGGGTCTTGGCTGAAGGACGGGACAGGAGACTGAAGCCTGCCGCACGTGGGCTGCGCCCTGCAGGGGAATCGCCGACAGCCTCGGCCTCCAGACAGACTGTGGCCGCGCTTGGGACCAAGCCCTGCCCGCTGTTCTCACCCCAGGAAGTCGTCCCTACTATTCTAATGGCCAGAAACACGTGTAGACCATCTCTGCACTGGCTGTCCAGGGGACGCTCTTGGAGGTGGTGACATCTAAGGTTAGTGGGAAAGGATGAGCAGTTTTCCAGGCAAACAAAAGGAAAGCTGCCTTTCTGAAAGAGGGAGGAGCCCTGCGCATGCACATAGGTAGGAAGAGCATCCCTGGAAGAGGAGGCGTTACCCAGGTAGGTGGGTGCAGGCCCTGCAGGGAAGCAGGTGGACAGTGCACGGGGGTGCACAGCCCATGGCTGCTCCAAAGACCCCAGGCTCCATTTTGCTGGAGGGGAGGAGGGGCAGTGGGAAGACGGAGAGGGGCGCCTTCCAATTTCCTGGGTGCAGTTGTTTCGGAGGGACAGAATACCAAGGGGACTGACTCTGGGCAGGAGGGCCCTTCAACTTCAAGCAGAGAAGACCGAAAGCTTCTTGGAAGGGAGGAGCCATGGACACTTCAAAGGCTGTTCAGGAAGGGGCGTGCACACACATCCAGAGCTCTGAGGTTCCCCAGGTCCCCACCAGGTGGCTGACTCACCTGTGCTGCCATTAAATGAAGTAGAACCTTCTGCTGGTCCAGAAAGAAGAGCAAAGTCAACATAGGCCTCCTCCTTTTATGACACTTTCTTTATTGATTTCACTTTATTGCTTTTTGCAGATATTTCACATCTTACAAATTGAAGGTTGGCAGCAACCTTGTGTGCCACACAACCTTGTGTGCCACACAACCTTGTGTGCCACACATCTGTAGACACCATCTTTGCAAAAGCGTTCTCTCACTTTTTGTCTTTGAGTCACGTTTGGGTCATTTTCCAAACAGTTCACACTTTTTCATGATTATTACAGATGTGGTGATCATATAATCATTTCAGGTACAACAAACCATGCCCTTGTTGTAGGTTTGCAGACTTAATCCACAAATGTGTTTGTTTTTACTGCTCCATCAACCAGCTATTCACCCATCTTTCTCCCTCTCCTTGGGTCTCCTTATGCTCTGAGATTAGTAAGGCTACAGTGGCCTCTAAGTGTTCAAATGAAAGGAAGGATGACACACGTCTTACATTAAGTCAAAAGCTAGAGAGGATCAAGCTTAGTGAGGAAGGCGTGTCAAACCCCAGGCAGGCAGAAAGCTAGGCCTCTTGTGTCAAGCAGTTAGTCAAGATGTGAATGCAAAGGAAATATTCTTGAAGGAAATTAGAGGTGATACTCCAGTGAAAACACCAATGATAAGAAAGCTAAACAGTATGGAGAAAGCTTGAGTGATCTGGTTGGAAGCAACCCAGACACAACATTCCCTCAAGCCAAAGCTCAATGCAAAGTCCTAACTTTCTTCAGTTCTCTGAAGGCTGAGACACGTGTGGACATTGCAGGAGGAAAGTGTGAAACTAGCACAGGTCAGGCCGTGAGGCTGAAAAAAATCCCTTCATGGTGGACATACATCAAGGGTTTCCCTGGTGGTTCAGAGGTAAAGAATCTGCCTGCAGTGCAGGAGACCCAGGTTTGACCCCTGGGTCAGGAAGATCCCCTGGAGAAGGAAATGGCAACCCACTCCAGTATTCTCGCCTGGGAAATCTCATGGACGGAGGAGCCTGGCAGGCTACAGTCCATGAGGTCACAGAGAGTCAGACGCAACTTAACTAAAACCACCACCACCATCATATTCAACTGCACATTTTTATAGTGATGTTCCCAAGAGTGAGGCCTGGCTGATTGCTTACTACTCTTGGGAACTATGCACTCAGCAAGTTCATGGACAACTTTGTTCATTTAACCATTTAACAAGTATTTGTTGAATAACTTCTGTACCAGTGAACAAAACAAGCAGAATTCACTGCTGAAGTAGAGCTCACGTTCTGCTGTTCTCGTTGTCTTTCTTTGCCTTCACTACCTGTTTCCCCCACACTGGTTTAAAATAACATTTGGGAACAATATGCTTTTATCACTATGATTAACAGCAAAGACAGTTTCTAAATGCGGAGCCATGACTATGGAGACTGTAGTGGTTCAGTCTGAAGGGATGAGCAAGAGAAAAATGGAATCTTTGGGTAATCAAGCCAATGGGTGTCTATGAACCAACAGAAAATAAAGTTACCAAAAGGATTTATTCTGAAAAATGGGGCTAATTATTCAAAGTATCATTAAATCTAAAATGCCACATAAGAAGAGCTATACTTTGTATTCAGTAATGTAGAATAGTGCTGGAATAAAATTATACTTATTAATTGCAGGGTCTCACTTTATATTCTTTTACTCTGAGTATGTATCCTGATATTTTAAGTGGATTTATTATAGACAGCTAATAGACAGATCTTGCAGTTGTCCCATCTGCCAAAATTTCCACTTTAAACCTGGGAGTTTAGTTCATTTAAATAGAATGTAGCCATTGATACAATTGAGATCAAATCTACCATTTATTTGCTTTATATTTATCTCATATTCTTTTTCTTCTTTTTTCTGCCTTTTTCAAAACTGTGTTTTTTTATGATGTAATTTTTTAAATCTCTGCTATCTGCTTATTAGCAATGCTTCTTTATTTTAAATTTAAGTCCTTGCTGTAGTGTTTACAGTTACATCTCCAACTTATCACAGCTTTATGTAGAGTGTAAGAAACTCATAGCAAACATAATTCCATTTATGCTTCCTGTTCTTTGTACTATTATTGTCATATATTACTACAAACATATATTTTGTAGCAATGTTACCAATAATGTTGCAAATCCCATAATATATTATCATTGTTTTTGCTTTGAACATCAATTATCTTTTAAGGAGACAACAATTTTTTTAAGGTTTTCATATTTTCCATGTATTTCCAGTGCTCTTAATTCCCCTTTTTATAAATCAAAGTTTCTTTCTAGTTTCATCGTCCTTTTACTAAAGTAATTTCCTTTACCAATTTTGTAGCAAAAGTGTTGCAACAAGGAATTTGCTCAGCATTTGTTTTTCTGGAAAAGAATTTCCTTTCAGTTTTGCAGAAGAAAAAATTATAGTTTAGAAAAAAGGTATTTTCTAAATATTTTAAAGATATTTCTCCATTTTCTTTGTAGTTCAGTCGGTTCAGATCAATTGCTCAGTCATGTCCGACTCTTTGCGACCCCATGAACTGCAGCACACCAGGCCTCCTTGTCCATCACCAACTCCCGGAGTCCATCCAAACCCATGTTCATTGAGTCGGTGATGCCATCCAACCATCTCATCCTCTGTCATCCACTTCTCCTTGGCCCTCAATTTTTCCCAGCATCAGGGTCTTTTCAAATGAGTCAGCTCTCCACATCAGGTGGCCAAAGGATTGGAGTTTCAGCTTCAACATCAGTCCCTCCAATGAACACCCAGGACTGATCTCCTTTAGAATGGACTGGCTGGATCTCCTTGCAGTCCAAGTGACTCTCAAGAGTCTTCTCCAACACCACAGTTCAAAAGCATCAATTCTTTGGCGCTCAGCTTTCTTTATAGTCCAACTCTCACATCCATACATGACTACTGGAAAAACCATAGCCTTGACTAGACGGATCTTTGTTGGCAAAATAATGCCTCTGCTTTTTAATATGCTGTCTAGGTTAGTCATAACTTTTCTTCCAAGGAGTAAGTGTCTTTTAATTTCATGGCTTCAATCACCATCCGCAGTGATTTTGGAGCCCAGAAAAATAAAGTCAGCCACTGTTTCCACTGTTTCCCCATCTATTTGCCATGAAGTGATGACTGGCTGCCATGATATTTGTAGTTACATAGATTCTAAGGAGAACTCTGGGGTAGTCTTTGTTTCTCTGTTAGTTATGGGCTTTTATTTTCCAGTACATTTTTTTTTTCTGCCTTTCTCTCTATATATATGACTTTCTCTCTCTATATATATGTGTGTGTTTGTGTGTGTGTGTGTGTGTATACCTGCTTGGTATTGTCCCTAGTGCAGGGCTGGGAGGGCGGTTTTAAAAGCAGCAGACTGAAATAAAGACTGGGAAGCAGCACCAAATGCCAATGGGCAGTGATAATCACGGCATGTTGTGGCTCTCAATTCTACTATCTATCCATCTGTTTCTTATTTAGCCTTAGAATCCACCTCAGGACTTTCCAGGAAGCCTTCTATACCTTCCTCTCTCACCACTTCTCTGTCTCCCCTCCATTACTGAAATAAGTGGCCTCTGTTTTTCACTGCACTACACACTGGATTTCCCTCTGTCTTACAATGGATTCTCTTCTATTGCTTTGTTTATGTATCTCCATGGCTAGACTTATTAAAAAGCAGAGACATTACCTTGCCAACAAAGGTCCATCTAGTCAGGGCTATGGTTTTTCCAGTAGTCATGTATGGATGTGAGACTTGGACTATAAAGAAAGCTGAGCACTGAAGAACTGATGCTTTTGAACTGTGGTGTTGGACAAAATGCTTGAGAATCCCTTGGACTTCAAAGAGATCCAGTCCATCTTTTAGGATGCAACCAGTCCATCCTAAAAGAAATCAGCACTGAATATTCATTGGAAAGACTGATGTCGAAGCTAAAACTCCAATACTTTGGCCACCTGATGCAAAGAGCTGACTCATTGGAAAAGAACCTGATGCTGGGAAAGATTAAAGGCAGGAGGAGAAGGGGACGAGAGAGGATGGGATGGCTGGATGGCATCACCAACTCAATGGACATGAGTTTGAGTAAACTCCAGCAGTTGGTGATGGACAGGGAGGTCTGGAGTGCTGCAGTCCACGGGGTCACAAAGAGTTGGACACGACTGAGCGACTAAACTGAACTGATGGCTAGAGTGTGTGAACTTCTTCAGGGCAAAAGCTGTGGTTTTTATTTTTACCTCAGAAAACTTTCCTTTGCAGGGCCATATCACATTCTCAACAAATGTTCGATGGAAGAATGCCTGAGTAAATGGTGTCTTCCACTGGATTCTGAGTTCAAAGGGCAAAGACTGCATTTCTTCCAATATTTGTTGTAACTTCAGTTCAATAGGATGATTGGCATAAAAGCATTCTGAATGCAGAATTGGAAGTCTGGATGAGCAGAAAGGTTGACTGCTGAGCTTTTTGCTAACTGAGCTCAACACCGAAGGCATGAGAGCGGAGCCCAGGAAGGGAGAGAAGCAATCTCCCAGTCTGTTGTGTTTCTCCTTTAGTAGGATCTCTGCCTGCCTGGGAACCTGACATGGATGCCACTACTTTTCAAAACCTCTCACCAGCCTACAGCCTCCGCGGAGAAGGACAAATATGTTTGACATAGTAGCTGTAAAAAAAAGGAAATGAGAGGATTACTGATTTCCTGCCTTAGTTTGCATCTCTATTCCTGTCAACATCCATGCTCTGCTTCCCTGCAAATAAGAATGATTTAAAAAGCACATATCGTTTATTGAGTACTAATTGGGCCAAACGCCTGGCAAAACATTTTACAGAGACGATCATCATCATTTCACAGATTAGGAAACTCAGAGACAAGACATGACTTGCCCAAGGAAATACGTTAGCAGGAAAAGCAGCAGAATTTGAACCCTGGTTCATTCACCAGTGAAATCCATCTTCTTACCACTAAGTAAATAGCATTCTATCAATGTCTCTAAACATATAAAATACAGTTTCACAGTTGCTAACAAATGACTAAATGAAGACCTTAAAGTCAGACCTTTTAGCTTCATGTGCAGACTCTGCTCTGCTTTGGACAAATTCTTTAAGGCTCCATCTTCAAAGTTTTCATCCGGAAAACTGAGAAAATAATACTATAAATATTACAAGCTTCTTATAAGACAAAATGAGATTATATGTATGAAAGGTATTGTGCACATTTCATGGCACTAAATTATTATAACATTATCTCAAACATTATATAATTTGAGAAGCAGCAAGACTCCCCTCCCCCTTAAAATATATCTAATGAGGCAGCTATATTTTTTTTTACTAGCAAATATCCCCTTGAAGATGCAGACACCTGATTTGAATCCACTCATTAAGTGGCTGGCCTTCGATCTTAACCTGAAATGAATTACTCCATCCGTTGATATCTTGGCTGCTGGATGAGCTCAGTTCAGTTCAGTTCAGTCACTCAGTCGTGTCTGACTCTTTGCAGTCCCATGAACTGCAGCACGCCAGGCCTCCCTGTCCATCACCAACTCCCGGAGTCCACCCAAACCCATGTCCATTGAGTCGGTGATGCCATCCAACTGTCTCATCCTCTGTCATCCATTTCTCCTGCCCCTAATCCCTTCCAGCATCAGAGTCTTTTCCAATGAGTCAGCTCTTTGCATGAGGTGGCCAAAGTACTGGAGTTTCAACTTTAGCACTATTCCTTCTAAAGAAATCCCAGGGCTGATCTCCTTGAGAATGGACTGGCTGGATCTCCTTGCAGTTCAAGGGACTCTCGAGAGTCTTCTCCAACACCACAGTTCAAAAGCATCAATTCTTCGGCGATCAGCCTTCTTCACAGTCCAACTCTCACATCCATACATGACCACAGGAAAAACCATAGCCTTGACTAGATGGACCTTTGTTGGCAAAGTAATATCTCTGGTTTTGAATATGCTATCTAGGTTGCTCATAACTTTTCTTCCAAGGAGTAAGCATCTTTTAATTTCATGGCTGCAGTCACCATCTACAGTGATTTTGGAGCCCCAAAAATAAAGTCTGACACTGTTTCCACTGTTTCCCCATCTATTTCCCATGAAGTGATGGGAACAGATGCCATGATCTTCGTTTTCTGAATGTTGAGCTTTAAGCCAACTTTTTCGCTCTCCTCTTTCACTTTCATCAAGAGGCTTTTGAGTTCCTCTTCACTTTCTGCCATAAGGGTGGTGTCATCTGCATATCTGAGGTTATTGATATTTCTCCCAGCAATCTTGATTCCAGCTTGTGCTTCTTCCAGTCCAGCATTTCTCATGAAGTACTTTGC
Source organism: Cephalophus harveyi (assembly GCA_006410635.1). Taxonomy (NCBI): domain Eukaryota; kingdom Metazoa; phylum Chordata; class Mammalia; order Artiodactyla; family Bovidae; genus Cephalophus; species Cephalophus harveyi. Next base: position 31,125 of record SJYT01056947.1, read on the forward strand.
ATAGAAGTTAAATAAGCAGGGTGACAATATACAGCCTTGACGGACTCCTTTTCCTATTTGAAACCAGTCTGTTGTTCCATGTCCAGTACTAACAGTTGCTTCCTAACTTGCATGTAGGTTTCTCAAGAGGCAGGTTAAGTGGTCTGGTATTCCAGTCTCTTGAAGAATTTTCTACAGTTTATTGTGATCCACACAGTCAAGGCTTTGGCATAGTCAATAAAGCAGAAATAGATATTTTTCTGGAACTCTCTTCCTTTTTTGATGATCCAGCGGATGTTGGCAATTTGATCTCTGGTTCCTCTACCTTTTCTAAAACCAGCTTGAACATCTGGAAGTTTATGGTTCACATATTGCTGAAGCTAAGCTTGGAGAATTTTGAGCATTACTTTACTAGTGTGTCAGATGAGTGCAATTGTGTGGTAGTTTGAGCAGTCTTTGACATTGCCTTTCTTTGGGATTGGAATGAAAACTGACCTTTTCCAGTCCTGTGGCCACTGATGAGTTTTCCAAAGTTGTTGACATATTGAGTGCAGCACTTTCACAGCATCATCTTTCAGGATTTGAAATAGCTCAACTGGAGTTCCATCACCTCCACTAGCTTTGTTCGTAGTGATGCTTTCTAGGGCCCACTTGACTTCACATTCCAGGATGTCTGGCTCTAGGTGAGTGATCACCCTATCATGATTATCTGGGTCATGAAGATCTTTTTTGTACAGTTCTTCCATGTATTCTTGTCACCTCTTCTTAATATCTTCTGCTTCTGTTAGGTCCATACAATTTCTGTCCTTTATCGAGCCCATCTTTGCATGAAATGTTCCCTTGGTATTTCTAATTTTCTTGAAGAGATCTCTAGTCTTCCCCATTCTGTTCTTTTCCTCTATTTCTTTGCATTGATCGCTGAGGAAGGCTTTCTTATCTCTTCGTGCTATTGGATGAGCTGGATGAGGTCAGTTTCACATAATGATGAAAAACTTTTAAGTGAAAGAAAACATAGCTTTGAGCAGTGCACACTGTGATAAGTCCTGGAAGGGTAAAGGGTGACTACGATAAGGAAGACCCACTGTCCTGGGACCAGGAATGGATAACCCTTAAGGCCCTGCAGTGGGAGAGAGCAAGGAAACATCAGTCAGAAGTGGAGCAGAGGACTTTTCAATTCCACTCAGGGCTCTTCTGGTCAAACTCAGAAAACCTCAGGCTAAAATTATTTGTAATGTAGTGAACCAGCTGTAGAAATCCTATTTCAAAACTGATTATCCGTGGCTTCCGCCAGCACAGGATTGTCAGAGCAATTACCCAAAGCTCAGGTGAGAAGCCAGAGCCGGTCTTGTTTTCCTCGGACGTCTGGTCTGGCTCTGCTCCCCGACTTCACCTCCTTCCCATCTCTGAGCCCCCCTTTCAATCCCTCGCCTGATGGGTTTGAGATGAGATTACTGAAATCCTTCCCCAACTGTGAATTCAGCTTAAGTGAAATTTTAGGAAACGTAGTTTTAATCCCATAAGGATATTTCCACCAGTGTATGTGAGTTACGCATGTTGGGAATAATTGGAAAAAGAAGCGCCTGAGTTAGAGACAGGACAGAAAGGAAGTAAAAGGAAACCAAACAGTAAACCAGGCAGCGCTGTGCAGAGGTCTTGCAAGGAGGCTTTGACACCAGGCTGTGTGCTCTCAGGGGGGATCAAGGACCCCCTCCTGCAGGGCTGGGTGCAGGTCCCTGGGTAAACACCCTCTGCCCCTGAGGAAGCTCCAGCCATCAAAGCTAGCAGCCCAGTTACCAAATCAACCAGAAATCATATGGAAAAATCAGACTCAGGAGAAACAAAGCAAAGGAAATATGTCTTTCAATGGGCATATTAACTGCAAGGAAGAAAAATGCAGGCGCAAACATTTGGTGAAGCTGTCAAGAAAAGAGAACCTGGGAAGATTCTTCCAGAAAAGAAATGGTCATTGGAAATAAACTCCAGAGAACTCAGTACATTAAGATGTGCAAAATGCCTGATAGACTCTTGTATTTTTTTTTTTTTAACCTCCCTTTTCCAAATCTTCAGTTCCTCAACAGCTCTGTGTCCTAGCACAGATTTTCAACATACAAATTCCTGTATGTGGGAAGGATTTCTGCATTTCAACCAGTTATTGTACCTGCAACTAGGAAGTTCACATAAAGGGGAGCAACGCCATTCAACATGTAGATATGAATATTGTCATTTTTACCTTATATGTGTTTACTCACTTACAGAAAATCATGTAATGCAGCAAACTTATAAAAAGGCAGACGCTGTTGTCAAAAAACTTAGAGTGACCAAAGAAAGCCAGAGGAAAACCCGTACTATGCTCGTTACTGCTTACACTCTTAACTCCAGCTAATCATATCCTCATGTCCCCTTCATGTGCACATTAAAGAAATTGTCAGTAATTAGTGGAAAATTTAACATAAAGAATCCATGTTAAAACAGGGTTTTAATTATAACATTTACACAGGTTGCAAATTCCAGCTTGCCTTTGTGTAAGAGACAATCAGAACCATACTTAATTTTTTAAAGCCATTTTAGAAAAAGAAAAAAAGCAACTGGCCTTTGATATTTAAGCAATGTTCATGCACTTGTTTTCCAGCACTGTTGTTCTGGTATTTTTCAACCTGAACCTCTAATCGAGGAGACAGGGTTGTTCTTGGAGTTAAGAATGTATAGCTGTCATCATGGATAGATATGTTTTTTACTTCATGTGGGAGCATTTCCTCCTTGTGATTCAAGCCCCAAAGACCTCTGCTCAGGCTAAGTGATTCCAGCCATGAAATTAAAAGACGCTTATTCCTTGGAAGGAAAGTTATGAGCAACCTAGATAGCATATTCAAAAGCAGAGACATTACTTTGCCAACAAAGATCCTCTGGTCAAGGCTATGGTTTTTCCTGTGGTCATGTATGGATGTGAGAGTTGGACTGTGAAGAAGGCTGAGCGCCGAAGAATTGATGCTTTTGAAGTGTGGTGTTGGAGAAGACTCTTGAGAGTCCCTTGGACTGCAAGGAGATCCAACCAGTCCGTTCTGAAGGAGATCAGCTCTGGGATTTCTTTGGAAGGAATGATGCTAAAGCTGAAACCAGTACTTTGGCCACCTCATGTGAAGAGTTGACTCATTGGAAAAGACTCTGATGCTGGGAGGGATTGGGGGCAGGAGAAGAAGGGGACGACCGAGGATGAAATGGCTGGATGGCATCACTGACTCGATGGACATGAGTCTGAGTGAACTCCGGGAGTTGGTGATGGACAGGGAGGCCTGGCGTGCTGCGATTCGTTGGATTGCAAAGAGTCGGACACACTGAGCAACTGAACTGAACTGAACTGAACAAGCTAACCCAAGAGCAGAAAAGAATGGAACCCAGAGATTCATTTCAGCAACTTCTGATGTTGGCGATTCTTCAAAGATCACAAGGCTCCCAGGTCATCAGTAGTTGGTGGATGACAGAGTTTCTCTTATTCCAGAATCCTAAGAGAACTAAAGCCCCAGGATAGACCAAAAAGCAAGAAGGACTTACCTCATCCATGGGACCAAAGACATGGGAAGTAGGCTAAAAAAACAATGTATTGGATCTAGAAGTAAAATGCTAGAATTTTAATTTCTAGTATCTTAAAAAGCAGAGAAATATATGTCAGTAATACTGTACATGCAGAGCAACTCAGTTATTTTTACTGTAAGGATTTTCACATCCAGTAAGAGGCCGGTTTTCTGGCAGGAATGTGGTCATGGCACAGAGTTGACCTGGGCTCCCCAGGCGCTATTTTCTTTGCAGCTTAGAAGGGTAATTTATTCAGCCTGGTTAAGTGCACTTAAGAATCAACTTGTCTACTTTAAACCAACTTCAATGCAAGGTTAAGTGGCATAAAAAGTTTCCTGCAAAGAAATAGCAGATTAAACAAAACATGAGAATGCAAACTAATGTTGGACAAGAAAATATTAGAGCTTTATTTTTATTTCTTTAATTTGTCATATATGCTTTTGTCAGCCACATAACAGCTTAAAACAATGTCAGTCCCAAATTCTAAACTCTGAGGAAAACATTTTGGAAAATTATTATATCTACTGTCATCAATAGAACCTCCTCCTAAGTGTATATTTGAATTTCAGATTTAAATTTGATGATGATATTCAGAAAACACACAGTTTGGTTACTCAAGCTTAAAGACAAGTGACATTTAAGCAACTACTTTACAGATTTAATTAAACTTCATAGTAAAATTTTAAAATTTCTTTTGTGAGGTCTTATCAAATGGTAAAAAACAAAAATATGCCTCCCATTCAAAGAAAACTTTGTTAACTTACAAAATCTTATTATTTTGATACAAACAGAAGAAATAGTACCTGAGAAAATATAACAACAAATTAAATGTATAGATCAAAGGAAAATACATCATCAAATGGAAATATATTTCTCTGGTGTTGCCTACTATTAGATGGTATGTAGAAAATATTGCTAGATGTGTAAAGAAATTAGTATTAAATTAAATTACATGGTGTGAGAGCTTGAATAGAGGTTGCTTGAAAAGTATTGGAATATCTTCCAGGATTCAGCATGTGGAATTTCTAGACTTTGTTCCAGGAATTGTTTTAGCAGCTACTAAAGAGAAAGATGGGCTTCCCTGGTCGCTCAGAGGTTAAAGCATCTGCCTGGAATGCTGGAGACCCGGGTTCGATCCCTGGGTCGGGAAGATCCCCTGGAGAAGGAAATGGCAACCCACTCCAGTACTCTTGCCTGGAGAATCCCATGGAGGGAGGAGCCTGGTAGGCTACAGTCCATGGGATCGCAAAGAGTTGGCATGACTGAGCAACTTCACTTCACTTTAAAGAGAAAGATATAATAAACAGTGATGAAGGGACTTCCTTGAGAGTCCAGTGGCTTTAAGACTTCACCATCCAATGCAGGGGATATGGGTTCAATCCCCGATCATGGAGCTAAGAGCCAACATACCTTGTGGCCAAAAAACCAAAACGTAAAACAGAAGCAATATTGTAACAAATTCAATATAGACTTTAAAATGGCCCACATCAAAAATAAATAAATAGACAATCAATGATAAGATCATTTAATAGAAATAATGTATATTAAGAAAAAGATAGTGACATGAAGTTTTTTCCATATAGCAATTAGCTGATTTTCTCCTGACAAATTAAATAATGGTGTAATTTAAAATAAAGTTTGTGTCTTTCTCTTACAAAAAGATGAGCATACAAAATTTGCTTAGCTTTTTTTGTAATGACATGTAGCTTATAAAAGTACATTATGTAACATACATTGAAACACATGCATGCAGCTAATCTAAATCGTCAAGTAAAGCAGTTATTTAACAGCCAGGGAGAAACTAACTGTAACTCAAAATAAGCAGAAGCTATGAAGGGAACCTTGTGTAAAACTTATTTGAAAATGTTTCTCTTATCTGATTGCTTATCTAAAACTGATGTCAGTTTATCACCTTCAAAGGACTTATATCTGCTTTGGGAAACAGAATTGACTGAAATGTTTACAACTGTTTGAATAAAGTGCCTTGATAAGGCAGAATCCTCCTATTTCCAGGGGACTGTTTGGCATTTCTCCTTGGATGTCAAATAGACATCTAAAAATCATCATTCCTGAAACCTAACTCCCAATAATCTGCACACCTACTTCACCTTTACCTGTCTCGTCCCGTGTAGTGGAACCTTTCTGTGCTGGTTTCTCAAGTCACAGCACTAATATCCATCCCTGATCAGGGCCTTTTCTGCCTCCCTCCTGACTCCCATACATCCCACACCAAACGTGTCAAGAAATTCTCTTAGCTCCACCCTCAAACACATCCAGAGGCTTACCTTTGTCATCAGCTCACCTGGCAGTGGCCACCTCCTCCTCCTGCATTTTCCTGTGTGTATCTGTCAATTCCAAACTCCCAATTTATCCCTCCCCTCTTTATTCCCCGTTGGGTTTTCTGCACCCTTTTCACTGCCTAGTACAAGGTCAACTACAGGAAGCAAAGGAAATCTGCTGTCTTGAGGGGTTTTCTCCTGGGCTCTCCCGGAGACCCTCAGACTGCAAGCCACATCCTCAGTGCACAAGCATTCAGGGACCCAGAGCTCGAAAAGAACCGAATAAAATCTGCTCAACAGAGGAACGGCTTCATAATTCAAGAACTTCTGGAAAAACAGGGAGTGCCTGCCAAAATCTGAGATGAGCAATGGATGTGGATGGTGTGGATGTAAAAGGTTCTATGGGGGCTTGAGCTTTCTCTTTACAAACAGGTTTTGTACAACACTGAGTTCAGTTCAGTCGCTCAGTCGTGTCCGACTCTTTGCGACCCCATGAATTGCAGCATGCCAGGCCTCCCTGTCCATCACCAATTCCTGGAGTTCACTCAGACTCACATCCATCAAGTTCACAGTTCATGTATTGCTGAAGCCTGGCTTGGAGAATTTTGAGCATTACTTTACTAGCATGTGAGATGAGTGCAATTGTGCGGTAGTTTGAACATTCTTTGGCATTGCCTTTCTTTGGAATTGGAATGAAAACTGACCTTTTCCAGTCCTGTGACCACTGCTGAGTTTTCCTAATTTGCTGGCATATGGAGTGCAGCACTTTCACAGCATCATCTTTCAGGATTTGAAAGAGCTCAACTGGAATTCCATCAACTCTACTAGCTTTGTTTGTAGTGATGCTTTCTAAGGCCCACTTGACTTCACATTCCAAGATGTCTGGCTCTAGGTGAGTGATCACTCTATCATGATTATCTGGGTCGTGAAGATCTTTTTTGTACAGTTCTTCTGTGTATTCTTGCCACCTCTTCTTAATATCTTCTGCTTGTTAGGTCCATACCATTTCTGTCCTTTATTGAGCCCATCTTTGCATGAAATGTTCCCTTGGTATCTCTAATTTTCTTGAAGAGATCTCTAGTCTTTCCCATTCTGTTGTTTTCCTCTATTTCTTTGCATTGATCACTGAAGAAGGCTTTCTTATCTCTTCTTGCTATTCTTTGGAACTCTGCATTCAGGTGCTTATATCTTTCCTTTTCTCCTTTGCTTTTCGCCTCTCTTCTTTTCACAGCTATTTGTAAGGCCTCCCCAGACAGCCATTTTGCTTTTTTGCATTTCTTTTCCATGGGGATGGTCTTGATCCCTGTCTCCCGTACAATGTCACGAACCTCATTCCATAGTTCTTCAGGCACTCTATCTATCAGATCTAGGCCCTTAAATCTATTCCTCACTTCCACTGTATAATCATAAGGGATTTGATTTAGGTCATACCTGAATGGTCTAGTGGTTTTCCCTACTTTCTTCAATTTGAGTCTGAATTTGGCAATAAGGAGTTCATGATCTGAGCCACAGTCAGCTCCTGGTCTTGTTTTTGTTGACTGTATAGAGCTTCTCCATCTTTGGCTGCATAGAATATAATCAATCTGATTTCGGTGTTGACCATCTGGTGATGTCCACGTGTAGAGTCTTCTCTTGTGTTGTTGGAAGAGGGTGTTTGCTATGACCAGTGCATTTTCTTGGCAAAACTCTATTAGTCTTTGCCCTGCTTCATTCCGCATTCCAAGGCCAAATTTGCCTGTTACTCCAGGTGTTTCTTGACTTCCTACTTTAGCATTCCAGTCCCCTATAATGAAAAGGACATCTTTTTTGGGTGTTAGTTCTAAAAGATCTTGTAGGTCTTCATAAAACCGTTCAACTTCAGCTTCTTCAGCATTACTGGTTGGGGCATAGACTTGGATAACTGTGATATTGAATGGTTTGCCTTGGAGATGAACAGAGATCATTCTGTCGTTTTTGAGATTGCATCCAAGTACTGCATTTCGGACTCTTTTGTTGACCATGATGGCTACTCCATTTCTTCTGAGGGATTCCTGCCAGCAGTAGTAGATATAATGGTCATCTGAGTTAAATTCACCCATTCCAGTCCATTTTAGTTCACTGATTCCTAGAATGTCGACGTTCACTCTTGCCATCTCCTGTTTGACCACTTCCAATTTGCCTTGATTCATGGACCTGACATTCCAGGTTCTATGCAATATTGCTCTTTACAGCATTGGACCTTGCTTCTATCACCAGTCACATCCACAGCTGGGTATTGTTTTAGCTTTGGCTCCATCCCTTCCTTCTTTCTGGAGTTATTTCTCCACTGATCTCCAGTAGCATGTTGGGCACCTACTGACCTGGGGAGTTCCTCTTTCAGTATCTTATCATTTTGCCTTTTCATACTGTTCATGGGGTTCTCAAGGCAAGAATACTGAAGTGGTTTGCCATTCCCTTCTCCAGTGGACCACATTCTGTCAGACCTCTCCACCATGACCCGCCCGTCTTGGGTGGCCCCACAGGCATGGCTTGGTTTCATTGAGTTAGAAATGGCTGTGGTCCTACTGTGATGAGATTGACTAGTTTTCTGTGAGTATGGTTTCAGCGTGTCTGCCCTCTGATGCTCTCTTGCAACACCTACCATCTTACTTGGGTTTCTCTTACCTTGGGCATGGGGTATCTCTTCACGGCTGCTCCAGCAAAGCACAGCCTCTGCTCCTTACCTTGGAGGAAGGGTCTCCTCTAAATGTTGTTTTCCTGAAGCCCACCAAATGGGGGAGATGTGAAAAGTGGATGTCATCCCCTTTGTTTATTTTGTATGTTAACAGTTCTGAAAACATATTGGAACGTGTATAGAAATTCCACTCACAAAGTGCATCCATGGTTTTCCTCTTCTCTGATGCCCCACAGAATCCCGTGAGAGACTGATCATGCCCTGTGGGCACCGGGCTACCTGTGGAGGGGTCAGGCATCCATCCCATCACCAGATGAGAGTGAGGGGTTATCCACCTAAACCCACAATCTCACATCTTCCCCTGAACTCCCACACTTGAAATAGAATCAGTAACAATTATGGGTCAGAGACACACTTTGGAAATATATTTAGGGTGCAAGAAATATTTAAGACAATCACTTAAAACACCTTCATTTTTTAAACTCATTGATGGTCCCCGGCATTTAGAAGGATCCAGGAAGACTGCAGGTACCTACAGGACTTTTCAAACATACTGGGGGGCATGTTGCTTACTGTAATTTATGTATTAAATTTCCTTTAACATAGGATAGCTTTATAAAAATAGATCAGCTATTTCTGGAATAGATTTGCTCCTTAGTTGGCTAAAGAGACAAACCAGTTATACCAAATCCTTTGGATAGTTAGGAGTGAACAGTAAAAGACTAACTGTAATTTTCTAAGAAGTTGCACTTTTCAAATAAAAAGTATCCTTGGTTATTGATACCAACACTGCTGAAAACAATAAGAAATGTTGGATGAGAGAGGAGGGAAAATGTTCCTGAAAGGATCAAGGAACACACAAGATAATAAGGAATAAGCAAAAATAAATCTGGACTTGAAATTGTCATGACTAGCTCTAAGAAGCAGAGACAGAAAATTAAAAAAAGAAAAATAAACACAACTAGATACAACTTCTACGTGCTGAAATAAGATAAATACTAACTTAGAATTTCTAGGGAAATACCTTTCAAGAATAGGGCAGAATAGACATTTTTAGATAAACAAAACTAAGAGAGCTTTCCAAGAGGAGATCCTCAGAAAAGGATGTAATTAGGCCGGAAGAAGGGTGAACATTAAAAGAGCCATTGTTTTTGTTGTTCAGTTGCTAAGTCATGTCCAACTCATTTCGATCCCATGGACTGCAGCACGCCAGGCTTCCCTGTCCTTCACCATCTTCTGGAGCTTGCTCAAACACATATCCATTGAGTCGGTGATGCCATCCCACCATCTTATCCTCTGTCGTCCCCTTCTCCTCCTGCCTTCATTCTTTCCCAGCATCAGGGTCTTTTCCAATGAGTCAGTTCTTCGCATCAGGTGGCCAAACTGTTGGAGCTTCGGCTTCAGCGTCAGTCCTTCCAATGAATATTCAGGGTTGATTTCTTCCAGGATCGATTGGTTTGATCTCCTTGCTGACCAAGGGACCCTTGAGAGTCCTCTCCAGCACCACAGTTCGAAAGCATCAATTCATAAACATGTGAAAATAATAGTAACAGTCTTTAAAGTTAAGAGAAAGCTTAAGCTTAAGCTTCTTTAAGCTAGATGTAAAATGTGAGTCAAGAATAACATGACTGGAAGGAATTAGAAATGGATTAAAATCTAGGTCTTCAGAGAAGAGCCTTCCCATCCTCAGTCTCAGCACCCTTACCCACTGACCAGAGACAGGACCACCCCCACACCTTCACAAACCCAAGTTCAAGTCCAGTCAACCACCTGCTGGCCCTACAGGATTTCTGCCCTGCTCCAGCTGCTATGCATTTTGCTATAGTTCCCAGAAGGTCAAGTTGGTGCAATTGTGTGCAGTTTCTACAAGATTCACCCTTTTTGGTGGACATTGCATGATCATGGCTGCCACATTTCTTAGATAACAAGTGACGGTCCCTGGGGACATTCCTTAGCCCCTCCTTAGATGGCATCCCCAGTACCTCCTCTTTGGCTTCTCTCGGAGTCTGTAAAGGTTTCCTTCCCTATCTTCTCTCCCCAGATGGATAGTTCACACAGATGTAAGCACTCCTAACCCAAAGCTTCCATCTGCATCCTTTAGGATTCTTCAGAGCTCTCGCTTCAGGGAAAAAACTCCATACCACAGTCTTCTCCTCCTTTCCTAAGCTGGCAGCTGGTGGTTACAGGTGAGCCAGCTCAGCTTTTCACTGTTAGTGATGTGAGACCTGCTGGATGAAGAATTTCCATGTCTCCGATCAGACTCACAGCAAAGAGGAGTTGAGACACCCGTCTATGGTAGGACCACGCCGATGCATCAGTCACTACATCCACAAACAGTTAACGACCACCTCTCTCCCAGTGCAGGAGACATAGAGACGTGGGTTCAATCCCTGGGTAGGAAGATTCCCCTGGAGGAGGGCATGGCAATCCACTGCAGTATTTTTGCTTGGAGAATCCCATGGACAGAGAAGTCTGGCGGGTTATAGTCCATATCGTCAAAAAGAGTTGGACATGACAAAGCGACTTAGCATGCACGCACGCACGTGATTAGCTAGAAATAGCTAAGTGCTGGGGGTAAAATAAGGAACAATCTCCACCCTTAAAACAAAACAAAACATATTTTCAAGCCCAGAAATCCATTCCAGTAGTTTCTGTCCTAGCAGGAAATGCCAGCTTGTCTTCACTCCGCTGGTCCCGTGTGGACACCAGCTCACTACAGAATGATCTGAAGTCAGTCCTGACTCCTCACGGGAGACATAGCCCTGTAGGGCTGGGTGACATTCAAGACATGCACCGCATATCTTAATGGACTGTTTTAGCAAGGAGTTAAAGAGTCTCCTCCGAGGCATCAAGCTTCTCTTTCTAGTTCCCTGAAGACTTCCCCCTTAGCAGAGGATAGACATCTCCAAACTTGGAGAGGCCCACCACTGCCGCCTTCCCCGGGTCCTACCAAGGTTGGAGCAAGTAAGAGCTTGGCAGCGTGCCTGGGGATGGGAACCCTGGTCCCGTCTGCCTTCCACCTCAGCAGGGCCAGGTTACTGAGCTGCATCCCTGGAAAGAAGTTTGGGGCCAGGAAGGCTCAAGAAATAATATCTCCTTCCCTCCTAGGCTGACAGCTGCCTGGTGCTGGGGGTCTGCCCGTCTCCTTGCCTCCACCAGCCCTCGTGTCTCAGGGAGGACTCAGCCCTGACAGGCCCTGCATCCTTTGCTGGGCGCGCTGACCTCTCACGGCCTGGCTGAACCCTGCGGACAACACTCTGCCTTTCACATCCACAGACCAGAGCGGAGGAACCGAGGGCCCCTTCACGCTCCACCTCCACCCCCACCCCAGGGGAATCTCACCTGCCCAGCCAGCCGGCAGGGCCCGGATACACAGCCTCGGTGGAGGACTTGACAGGCCGAGGGGTCCAGGCCAGCAGAGAGCTGGCTTCCTCTCCCGGCCATCATCCCTCACCTCCCCACCCTGCGCCTAGGTGATGCAAGGTCACCGCGGCACAGGTAACGTTCACCTGTCGGGTGTTTCTCCCCTCGGAGCTCGCGGGTCCCCAGACCTCGAAGGGGCCGCTGAACCTGTGTCGTCTGACCGTCTGGGGCCTGTTCCCCCAACTCTGGGCCCTCCCCGCTCCCAGGGTGTCCTCCCCTTTCTTCGCCTCCCCTGTGTCTGTTCTCTGCCTGCCCCCGCCTGTCTTCCGGGAATTTCAGCTGTGATCTCTTCCTGGGGCTTCCCTCCCAGGCCCCTGCGAGGCTCCATCAGCATCCAGGGCAGCTCGTGGCCGCACCCCCGCCTCCCAGCAGGGAGCACCCCCAGGCAGAACCACTGTCTTCCGGGACTCCCAGTTTCTAGAGCTTCGCACTGCGTCCGGCTCACAGAGACTTGAATATTACAAACGTAGTGACTCAGCAAGTGAACTGGAATCCAACACTTTCTACATTTGTCATCCATGCCCCTGAAATAACTCACTCAGATTTACTGGATCTTCGTTCATTCATCTGTGAAGAATCATCAAAGACCTACTCAATTATAGCAAGAAGAGGACAGTGTCACTTGTCTATAAAACTGACAAAGATGGTTTGAAATAATCACACTTTTTAAACACACGGGACTCTGGGCACTTTTAGTCTGCTGGGGAATAGGTATGTCATGGGGACGGTGTGGGGGGCAGTTTGTCAGTCCACACCTAAGCCCGGACCTAGACCACTCACTCCCCTTCCTGAGTCTTCACCGAGACAGCGACCCGAGGAAATCATCAGATACACAACAGAAGCCTTCAGCTACAAGAACCCTAGTCACACAACTGTTGGTCATACTCAAAGGCTGGAAACAGCCTAAGTGTGCAACATTATCATATAGAAAAATCAACTGTTCTACATCCACCAGATGGAATACTATATAGACAGAAAGATGATTTGAAGTCAAAGAAAAACAGAAAGGTTCCCTTTGTTCTGTTGTTGCTATGCAGTCACTCAGTTGTGTCTGACTTTTTTGCGATGCCATGGACAGCAGCATGCCAGGCTTCCCTGACCTTCACTGTCCCCTGAAGTTTGCTCAGATTCATGTCCATCGGGCCAGTGATGCCATCCAACCATCTCATCCTCTGTCATCCCTTCTCCTCCCGCCTTCAATCTTTCCCACCATCAGGGTCTTTTCAAAGGAGTCAGTTCTTTGAATCAGGTGGCCAAAGTTTTGGAGCTTCAGCTTCAGCATCGGTCCTTCCAGTGAATATTCAGGGTTGAGTTCCTTGAAGATTGCAGTCCAAGGGACTCTCAAGAGTCTTCTCCAACACCACAGTTCAAAAGCATCAGTTCTTCGGCGCTCATCTTTCTTTATAGTCCAACTCTCACATCCATACATGACCACCGGACAAAGCATAGCGTTGACTAAACAGATCTTTGTCGGCAAAGTAATGTCTCTGCTTTTTAATATGCTGTCTATGTTGGTCATAACTTTGCTTCCAAGGAGAAAGCATCTTTTAACGTGAGGAAAACTGGCCTTTATTTGGTCTGCCCTGGATGCTGCAAGTTTCTTTCATTTTAAAATATTTATATGACTAGAAAACAAAGATTGAAAGCTTATGAAACCAACATATTACCAATGTTTTTCCCTGGACAGTGAGATGATGGGCAATTTTGGTTTTTATTTTAATTTTTTTTTTCTGTATCATCTAAATTCCATTGCTTGTTTAGTAAGAAAAGGAGAAAAATAAATATTTTAAGCGACCGTCATAGAAGGAACAAGGAAAATATTGATGAAAAAATATTGCCATGATCTTTCTTCCCACAACTGTTGCTTCTAAATACCATGAAGGAATTTAGATCCTCAAACTATTTCTGGCCTGGGTACCGCTGGGCTGTATGACTCCCTGTGTGTGGGAGGATGGGTGTGAGCTCCATGGTATTTAGGAGCCCAGATATCACTCATCTGTAGCCTCCCCACCAGTGCGGAGTCCACACTGCCTCACAACAAGAATTTCAAATATGAGTTGTTCCTCACTGCTGTGTATGGGGTTTCAAAATCGCTTGAGCACCACACCACACCGCATGTAACCAAGAGCCTCTTCCAAGATATCTTACCCTCCAAGTATTCAGGAGCTAAAGATCACACGCAGAAGACAGGCTGTGCAATCTGTGCCAAGCAAACACTTAAAATGCTTGTCACGTAAATGTAAAGATGAAATTCAAAACCAACGTTCACTCACATTGACACTCGTCCCTGTCCCCATAAGGACCAGTCAGGTGGCACTCAGAAGAAGCTTGATCTTCCCGCAGCCCCAGGGCTTGGGGACTGAGCACCCCCATACTCCACCCCCACCCACACGGTGCACTCCCTAGCCAGTAGCATCCCGCTTGGCCAGACGCCAACTCTCTGAGTCCAGAATTAATGTCCTTATTTTACTGACGAGGATGCTAAGCCTCCAGATGAGTCCAACATCACATAAAGTCCAAAACCATGCTCCTTCTAAAGATGGGAAAAAATGAGACTGTTCACAAGAGAAATATATTCAATGTTACTGGCAACAATGGTAAGCATCCTTTATTCCAAGAACTTATTTCTTGCTCAAGTCATTGGAGTAAATCTTTTAAAACCAAATTAGACTATAGGAAGGTGTCCCTGGGTGTGAGATAGGGTCCTCCTGCTATCCCAAGCCATGTGCTACTGAGCCATGGTGCTACACCTGGACTCTTCCGTGGAGCCACCAGCAGCTGCCGCATCCCTGAGTCCTGCAGCCTTTTTATCATCTCCGTCCCGCTGTTCTGAACCCAGCACACATGCCTTCTCCTCCTTGAAGGTCTTCTTGCTCCCTGCACCTACTAGAATAAATCATTTCTTCTTCTCTCTGCCAAATGTTCCAAATAGCCATGACTTACAACAACATCGAGTATTTATAGCAACATCTCATGGTGACATATAAATTGAAAAAAAATGAAATTATAGCGACCAAAGTCTCTAAGTAACTTTAAAAATATCATAAAATCAGGGTGCACGAGTGCTTAGTTGCTTCAAATGTGTCCGAATCTTTGTGACCCCATGGACTGTAGCTTGCCAGACTCCTCTGTTCATGGAATTTTCCAGGCAAGAATACTGGAATGGGTTGCCATTCCCTTCTCCAGTGGATCTTCCTGATGCAGGGATCGAACCCATGTATCTCATGTCTCCTACATTGTCAGGCTGGTTCTTTACCACTAGCATCACCGCTGCTGCTGCTAAGTCATATCAGTCGTGTCCGACTCTGTGCGACCCCATCGACGGCAGCCCACCAGGCTCCCCCGTCCCTGGGATTCTCCAGGCAAGAACACTGGAGTGGGTTGCCATTTCCTTCTCCAACGCATGAAAGTGAAAAGTGAAAGTGAAGTTGCTCAATCATTTCAGACCTTCAGTGACCCCATGGACTGCAGCCTTCCAGGCTCCTCCGTCCATGGGATTTTCCAGGCAAGAGTACTGGAGTGGGGTGCTAGTGAAGGGCAATTTCAGAAATCAAGCTAACTCTGTCTGATTGTTATACAAAACTTAAACTCTTTCCAATATCTTTTATTAATTTCAAGGGCCAAGCGACTTTCAAAATTCGTATCATGAATTACTTTCTTGTATTCCCAGCTAAAAAGCCATTGAACCAAAAACAAACAAAAAAAAAAAAACAAGGTCATAATCTTGCAAGATCCCTGGGTTGGGAAGATCCCCTGGAGAAGGAAATGGCAATCCACTCCAGTATCCTTGCCTGGAGAATCCCATGGACAGAGAAGCCCAGTAGGTTACAGTCCACGGGGTCGCAAAGAGTCAGACACAACTGAGTGACTTCACCTTCACCTTCAATCTTGCAATTCTTGTTCATAAAGTCATAGAAACTAGTTACCAATTTCTCGCTTCACAATTATGAGAAAATCCAGAAATGTTAGGACTGGAGCCCAATTTCCTTGACACCAAATTTGTTGTTTACCTTGAGTAATGGGCCCCCCTGGAGACATGGCCCTCAATACATATACACTGGGTTTCCCTGTCATCTTTCAGATTTACTGTCTGCTATCCAGTGAGTTTTCTACTTTCATTTAGGTCCACATTTAGAAATAATATTTAACAACCCACCTCAGCAACCACCTCTCCTGAAATAAAAGAAAAATAAAGAGGATTTGGAGATCACTCTTTAGAGTCTATAAATTTCCATGGAAGTATTAACACAACCTATTAGGTCACATTATAGTCAATTGTGCAGAAGAAGAAAACCTATTCAATGACATTATTTAATGGCATTTTGATGTGTGATTTGCTAGACATAGTGACGAATGCAAAGACCGAGGAGCAGAGTCGGGGGAAGGCAAACAGTTTTCCTGTGATGTTTACTTCCCAGGCTTAAATGAGCTCAGCTCTTATGAATGATTTGCCTTGACACTGGAATCCAATTTGAGTCAGGAATTACTGTAACTCTTTTCGGCTTGGGTGATTTAATCAGCAGATCTTCAATAGTGTGATATGCATGTACCGAACTGACTCCAGACTGAACAGTCTGATTTATACATACTCCTTGCAGACAACCATTTGCGGCGTGCACAGTAGCATCTGTTTGCTTCCATCTTTATACCGCCGATACCCGCCCATGGTAATGTGTCAGAGCAATCCAAGTCTACGCTTTATACCATTAAATCCAAACAAAGAGACATACGCAGGAGACCATTCGAGGGAGAGGGTTTTGGTTTCTGAACTTTGAAAATCATCCACTCATTTACTTAAATAAACATGTGCCCTTGCAGTGTATCAAGCACTATGCTGGACCCAGAGAAGAAAGGGCAGGATGCAAGAGAGTCAGAGAAATAAGATGTAGCTCCTACAAGCATGGGATAAAACTGTCAGGCTATATTAATCGATTGAATACAATCTTTAAAAAGGGATACCCTAAATCATTAGAGCTCCAAGTCACCCCTGGAATGTGAATTTCTCTTGGCCTTGTGGTGGTATTAGGCATTACAAGTATTCACTGATGTAAAATTATGATCACTATGGTTCACAGTCTCTCCTCCCGGCCCCGCTTATAATCCCGTCCCAGATGAAATGCCCTGGGCACCTGGCCTCCCAGAAGAAGGGGTCAGCATTAGGAGGAGGAAATCACCTGCCCATCTCCTGACTTGGAGACCTAAATGTCTCTGCCTTAGGAGGACACGGGAGATTCCAGACACAATGTCGAAGGAAATGAGAGATTAAGAGGAAAGTTCCTTTTCCTCCTGACCCTGCCACACCCTCATTGTTATGAAGATTCTCCAAACTCTCAGGAAGGAAAGAAGAAGGTTGAGGGTGGAGCTGTAGGTGGTGGAGGGTCCAGCTCTCTGATTAGTAGCCGGAAACCCAAAGAGGCGGAAAAACTAAGACAAGCGAGAAGTGAGTCTGGAAAGACGAGACTTTGCATGGTGTTGACTCGGAGTGTCCGCCCCAGGGTGACACACAGACTCAGGAAGACCCTGCTGCAAGACACTCAGACCCGGGGAACAATGACCTTCCAGGAGGGCAAGGTGAACCCCTGAGGCCTCAGTGACACAGTGACCAGCTCCATGGGCCTGAAAACAGACAGCTCAGTGGAGAAGTCTTACAATGGAAGCCTTCAGACGTTTACTCCTCCCCGAGATAGAATTATCCCTAAACATCTAAGAGGAAGTCTCTGCCAGCTTGGTTGACTGGAGACTCAAAAAAAAGAAAAAGAAAAAGTAAGAAAAATTATACCTGATTATAGAAAAGCAGAAAGAAAATTATATTTCTGTGACTTCTGAGTTATGGACTAAGATTGTGTAGGTATTACCCCCTTATAGGAAAATTCTAAAGAATTGGACAAATCTTAAGTTTAAGGTCCTTTCTCTATCCCAAAATTAAAAAAAAAATAATAATAATAAATTTTTAAAACTCATAAATGCTCCTTTGGAGGGTCCAAATCCTTCACAGAAGAGATGACACTTTGCTAGTGAACCACTGGCAGTTGCTTTGTGCTTCCATGCGGGGTAAGACATAAGAGAAGATAGGGAGAGGGCTCGTCAGGTATCTTGGGGCATTTTCACAAGCAGCTGCTGAGATGGAGCTGGGGTGAAGCACGTGTGCCAGCAATGAGCACCCCGGGAACAGGGGGATGAAGCCGGGCTTGGCCGATGGAGTGGGCAGCCAGCAAGGCAGGCAGACGGGGAATGGGGCATCCTGGAGAATATATGCATCCAGGAGAGAGACCAGATGAGCACGTGTCCCCACATCTGGGCACCATTCTTCACATGAAATGTACTGTCACAGCTCAGAAGATGAGATCTGGGGTCCCGCTGCTGCTATTGGTCTGGCAGCCGCAGCATCACAGCAGTGGGTATCCATTCCTCCTCCCTGCCCTCGGGCTCTCAGTGCCCCTGCTCAGCTTCACTTCTGTGCTCAGAGACTCACCAGGGGGGAGGCCAGATCCTCCTGCATGAAGCACTGGTCAACACGCCATCTTACACTGAGCCATTGTCATGATCCCTATGTGTTTAGGGCCCCAGGGGCGAAAGGCCCTCAAGAGGCGCCCTGGGGACCGCGGCCCTACCATGAGGCAGCTGGGAGCCCACTCTGCCTGCAGAGAGGAAACCCCCAAACTTTGGGCAACACTTGTCTCAGTCTCTTTTGACAAGTGATGGGGCCCCTGGGTCTCCCCATGCAACATACTTGCCTGTAGCCAGCCTGCCACCATCTGCATAGCGTTTGCAAAAGATTAATTATACATGACAATAATGCTGCTAGTGATGACCACGGTCATGGTCAGACTGATGAAGAATACAGATGCTAGTTAGCTCCTCTTCAGCTCTGCTTGCTGCTAAAGTTCAAGAATTAACCAGAATAAGGGTTTCTCTGGTGGCTCAGATGGTCAAGAAGCCACCAGGAGACCCAAGTTTGATCCTGAGGTCAGGAAGATCCCCTGGAGGAGGAACTGGCAACCCATTCCAGTATTCTTGCCTAGAGAATTTTATGGACAGAGGAGCCAGGCAGGCTCCTTGGGGTCGCAGTCAGACACGATTGAGTGACTAACACTTTCACTTTCACCCAGAATAAACACACTCAAGCCTGGACACAGAAGGTCACCCATTCTCTTTGAAAGAAAGAAATTAAATCCAATTTACCAGATACACCTGAGTATCTCATATTTTTGCCCCAGTTTATCCACCGAAAGAATAAAATCAATTAATAGCAATAAAAACAATAAAAAATGACCATGACCTTTTTCTGGAGCATCTCATTTTACTCTTAGAGAATTTTATCTGACAATTTTAACACTCTTTTAAAAAAAAAACTTTCTTTGCAAAAAAAGGCCTGACAGATGTGTAAGTACCCAGGGCAAGCACAGAGCAGTCATAAAGATAGCTGCGTATCAGCATGATTTACTTGTCGGTGTTGTCATAAAACCAGAGATAAATTCTGATAGTGATAATGAAAGATTGCTCCAAATCTTTTACCCTCACGTAATAATTAGTACTAAAAGGTTTTCTGGGTTGGCAGATTTTCTGTTGTAGATTTAATTTACTGACGGTTTGCTGAGACAAAAGGCAGACATCAATTGAAAATCTATAAATGCATTCATATGTAATGAATCGGGGCTGCTCCTAATTAGTAAAGGGGAGGATGGCCTAAAGTCGAGGAAGTCTCTGGCTTGGGCCAGAAGTTTTGAATGCATTTCATTTCCTTTAAATAAGTGTGGATGGCACTTTCAGAACTGCATGCAAGGGGCGATTACCGAGATTTAGAGGGGATACCCCCGCCTTCTCGGGGATGGCAGAAACTCACTGACTTGACAGCTCCTGGAATATCTTGCAATTCTGCAAAACCCATGAAAGAAAAAATTAGACATTTGTGCTATTAGGAGCAGCTGCTTTGTTAGAACTCTACCAAGAATATCTTTTTTGTTTCTTCCTGTGTCCCCATTTACAAAGAGGCAAATGATTAAATTTGCTTCACCGAATTAAACTTATCCAGCTTCCTGCTGGGTGCGGGGGAGCGGTTCCAGAAGACCACCTGCAGGGCAGCTGCTCTCTGCTCCCAGGCCTGAATATCATTAAATTGCCACCCCTCCCAACAGGCTGCCAGAAGTCTGGGTCTGCACATAAATTGTAGGGAAGTGGGGAATTCTGAGAACCATGTTCTTGGCCGAGAGGACACCCCAGTGATGCAGGAGAAAGGAGGCTGGTGAAGAGAGGCCAAACCCACCTTGAGAAAGCAGGACTCTTAAGACTCTGATAGGAAAGAGAGGAAGAGGAGGAGGAGGGATGGGGTGGAGAGAGAAGAGGAAAGAAGAAAGGAAGGGAAGGAGAAGGGAGTCATGAATCCATCCGTCTGCTCTGAAGATGACATCAAACTGTCCATGTTTCCATGTGAACTTAGCTGAGGTGTGTGTGCAAACTTGGATCCAAGTATTCAATTTGTGTTTATCTTTATACAGCATTTGACTCCCCATAGGAGTGTTGTGGCCACCTGAACAGTAGTCAGGTGGATAAACCTCATGGTTTATCCATGCAGATATTTACATGAGAATGGGTTGCAGGACCGCAGGGCATGAGCCCCTGGGTCCTTAGACCACTGCAGTCTTATGTAAGTGAAATTCTTACCACTCACATTCACAGATGAAAGTGCTAAAGTATATACACATCTGAATCCTCAATATATGATAGGAAACATAGCTCTTTTCCATAGTCTGCTATTCCATTACGTCAATTATAAATGCTGAAGAACTGATGCTTTTGAACTGTGATGTTGAAGACTCTTGAGAGTCCCTTGGACTGCAAGGAGATCCAACCAGTCCATCCTAAAGGAAATCAGTCCTGAATATTCATTGGAAGGACTGATGTTGAAGCTGAAGCTCCAATACTTTGGCCACCTGATGCAAGAAGCTGACTTATTGGAAAAGACCCTGATGCTGGGGAAGATTGAAGGCAGGAGGAGAAGGGGATGACAGAGGACGAGATGGTTGGATGGGATCACTGACTCAGTGGACATGAGTTTGAGTAAGCTCTGGGAGATGGTGAAGGACAAGGAGTCCTGATGTGCTTAGGTTCATGCGGTCACAAAGAGTCAGACTCGACTGAGCAGCTGAACAACAACAACAAACCTCAGTTAATGAAGACCCTTGTTACTACAATCTTTCGTGTATCAGAGGAAGAAAAAGGCTACAAAGACTGCACTTTAATGACAAAACAAAAGGACCACAAAACAAGCATAGGCTGGGACACAATAAGGAGACGAAATAATGGATTGTTAAAAAGCATCTGCAGCAGCATAGATGCGAGAGAAGATCATACTCACTGAAGTCAGAAAGAGAAAGACAAACGATACCACTTATGTGTGGAATCAAAAAAATGTTGCAAATGAGCTTATCTACCAAACAGGAAGAGACTCACAGGCACAGAAAACAAATTTAGGGTTACCAAAGGAACAGGACAGGGGAGGAATAAATTAGGAGTTTGGGATTAATTTATACACACTATTTATACACACTATTATATATAAAATAGATAAACAAGGACCTACCATATAGGGAACTCTATTTAATGTCTCATAATAGCCTATAAAGAAAAAAATCTGAAAATATTATATATATATATTTCAGATTCATATGTGTGTATATAGTTGTTCAGTTGCCAAGTTGCATCCAACTCTTTTATGACCCCCATACCCCATGGACTGCAGCCGGCAGGCTCCTCTGTCCATAGGATTCCCCAGGCAAGGATACTGGAGTGGGTTGCCATTTTATTCTTCAGGGGATCTTCCCAATCCAGGGATAGACCTCATGTCTCCTGTTTGGCAGGCAGGTTCTTTACCACTGAGCCACCTGGGAAGCCCATACATATATATCTGAATCAATCTGAAAGTAGCACAACATTACAAATCAACAATACTTCAATTTTAATAATTTTTAAAAATTTAGAAAATAAGAAAGAACACCAGCAAACCTCATTTGAATGTACTCTTGGGGTAGAGATATGACTGTCTTCACACTAAAATCTTGGATGTATCATTTAATCAGAACTCTGCACCTTTAGAATCCTTACCTACACTCAGTCATTGAGAACAAATACAATGTGTATTTAAGCTCACTTCGCTACAATTATTAAATAGGAAAGCTCACGAACCACTTCACTTCTAAAACGTATGTAGTACAAAGACTGGCGAGACAACCTAAAGTCTCACCAAACTTTAGGTTGATTCAGATTTGCACTCACTTTCTACAGCAGGCTCTGAACTGCCTTCCAGAAACGAAAGATGATCAAGGGAAGAGAATGAGCCTGCAGCCCCCAGGCGTTGTTGGCACAAGGAAAATGAGACGGGCTTCCATGAAAATGTTCACTGATTTCTGACAACGTGATATGATGAACTCAGATGTTCCTTCTGTACTTTTGAATAAACCACAACCATGCTAAGTCGCTTCAGTCATGGCTGACTCTTTGTGACCCTATAGACTATAGCCCGCCAGGCTCATCTGTCCATGGTATTCTCCAGGCAAGAATACTGGAGTGGGTTGCCGTGCCCTCCTCCAGGGCATCTTCCTGACCCAGGGATGGAACACGTGCCTCTTATATCTCCTACGCTGGCAGGTGAATTCTTTACCACTGAGCCACCTGGGCCAAAGTCTATCCATATTGTTGCAAATGACAGAATCCCCTTCTTTCTCATGGCTGAATGATATTCCACTGTGTGTGCGTTATCCATTGTGTATATAAGTGTATATATATGTGTGTATGTATATATATATATTCATCTTCTGTATCTATTTATCCACTGAAGGACATTCAGATTGTTCCTGTATCTTGGCTAGTTTTCTTTTTCTTGACTCTCATTCCTATCTTGTACAGCTCAGGAAGGTCTAAATGTTAATTGACACCATAATCAAATCAAAGCATCCATCTTTCAAAGGGATTGCATTTTAATGTCTTACTGGAAATAATTCTTCTTCTCGAACACCAGGAAGGTTAGAAAGAGTTTAAGTGACCACAGGATAAATGTGCTGGCCCATTTGAAGGAGTTACTGGTTCCATGGCCCGTCTGATTCCTGGCCATGATTGTTGGCATAGTGGACAAAAACACAGAATTGCTTTGGAGGGTCAGTGAGGTCTACTTTTAGGATAGTTGACTTCTCCACTGAGCAAATAATCTACCCAAATAGGTGAATACTCCTAATTTAAGAAGAGGAGACTGGACTGTCAAGCATGGTTTGAAAATTGAGATGTATTCCCATCAATTGATGAGATCTGCCCTTAATCACCAGTTTTCAAACTCCACAGTCCTGGCCCTTTCTACAGAGTTCAGCCGAAACCAGACAATGATGTAAGCATCCCGGGAGACAGGATACCTGCGGAGTGTGGCCCATGGCAACATTGCTCTATCCATGGGGCTGCCCCTCAATCCCACCATCTGACCTCTCGGGTTTGGCTTTAACTCTTGGGCGTGAGGATTGTCCTGGGGCTCACACTTCACACTGAAGGTTCGGTGAAAGGAAAAGAGAACCCTCAGTGTTGGATTTAGTTTGTGGAAATATTGCAGAAGTTGCTCTTCACAAAAACATCCTTTCACCATGAGATTTCACAGAAAAACAATGCATCCAACTTTCAGTACTAAGAATAATGTATTCTGGAAAAGTATCTGGTTTGTTTTATGTGAAGGAACCAAGGAAGCTGAATATTTAGCTCTCAGAAACCCTGAACCCTGCAGGATGCATTAAACGGATCAAGCCTGATTACTGTTCTACTGGCTTCTCTAACCAGGGCTTTCTTTGGTCTAGAATTCTCATATTTGATTTTGCTCTATTGTTTTATATCTGTTGTTCTTTAATTGCTAAGTCAGGTCTGACTCATTAAGACTGTACCCCACCAGGCTCCTCTGTCCATGGAATTTTCCAAGCAAGACTACTGGAGTGGGTTGCTGTTGCCTTCTCCAGGAGATCCAACCCACATCTCCTGCACTGGCAGGTGTATTCTTTACCACTGAGCCACTAGGCAATGTGTCCATTTTTGTAAATTGCCTAAACTTTATTTTGAATAAATGTAGATGTGCATGTCTTTCACTCCAGCACCACTTTGGGTGGTGTGTCCTCCTGAAGGTCAGGGTTTAGCTAGGAGGCAGTGAAGGGTTGGCAGGAAAAGGAACAGGTTGGCATCCTTAGGATGCCTGGGGCTGCAGAGGGTGTTGTCCCCATTTCAAGGAACAGTGGGAATTTCTGAAAGGTTTTGAGCAGGGAAATGACAGGTCAGGCATCAGGTCAGCAACCCTGGCTCCTCCTACGGGGTAGTGGGACTCCAGGTAGCTGGTGGGGCAAGCATCACTTGGCCGCGTGTGAAAATGCAGCTTCCGGGTCAGGGCTGTGATGAGCCTGAGGCCTGTATTTCTAAGAAGCTTCCAGATGAAGTCAACCTTGCTGACTGGGGACCAGATTTTAATAGCAAGGGCTTAGTCTGAGCCAGGAAGTGACCAGACAGAAGTGATCAGTCGTGGCAGTGGGAGGGGAGGGTCGGGGAAATGGAGAACTCAGGACACTGCATCCTTGGTCAATGGCCCATTGTGGCCAGGCCAGGATCGGTGCCCGGGGTCCACAAGCATGGCAGGTGGCCAGCTCTGCCACCCAGTGCGCCCCCATCCCCTCTCTACCAGCTCCTCTGAGCACCCAGAGGCGCTGACGCTCGCCAAGCACCTGGCGCCTCTCCACCCGCAACTGCAGCTCCCACAGCTGAACACCTGCCCAGCCGGGCACGCAGGCTCCAGGGAGGGCGGCACCGCAGTGGCTCGGGATGCGCAGAGGGAGTCATCGCTCTGGGAGTCTGGAGACAGGGCAGCTGGCAGAAAGAAAAGCATACGGTGCCAGCCAGTTTTATGAAAGGGGGTCTCCCGAGAGATGTTGTTCAGGCAGGTGTCTGGGGAGCCAGCAGAGAAGAGGGAGGCAAGGTGAAGGGGCAGCTGGTGGGGAGGACGGTGCTTGATCAAAGGGAATGATCTCGGCCCAACCTGGAGCCCACCACTGGGTGGAGGGTCGGGCCAGGGGCGGAGCAAGGCTGGCAAAGAAAGGCTCCAGGAATGTATGACTCTCAAAAGGCACCTTGACCTTTTCTAAAGCAAACATCCTAACAGTCAAACTGAAATGGAATTTGCTTTTCTTTACAGGAGACAGAGAAAAGGATTGTATTTTAGATTGTATTTTGTTTGTTTTACTTTAATTTTTATTTTTTAATTAGAGGAAAATTGCTTTACAATGTTGTGTTGGTTTCTGTCATACGACAAGGTGCATGCTCTTTCATAACAGTTGTGTCTGACTCTCTGCCACCCCATGGACTGTAGCCTGCCAGGCTCCTCTGTCCATGGGTTTCTCCAGGCAAGAATACTGGAGTGGCTTGCCATGCTCTCCTCCAGGGGATTTTTCTGACCCAGGATTGAACCAGCATCTCCTCAGTCCCCTGAATTGCAGATGGATTCCTGACCGCTGAGCCACCAGGGAAGCCCATACAACAAGGTGAATCAGCCATAATTATATGCATATCCCCTCCCTTTTGGGCCTCCCTTCCCTCCCCCCATCTTACCCCTAGGTCATCACACAGCCACAAAAAAGAACAATTTTGAGTCAGTTCTAGTGAGATGGATGAGCCTAGAGCCTGTTCTACGCTGTGAAGTAAGTTTGTTTTTTAAGAGCTGTTCAAAAGGCAAGTTTTCTCATTTTAGTGAAGTCTCATTTAGATGCCCTTTTTTTTCCTATATTCATTTAAGCCACCAAAATCTGTGATTTTTAAAGCCATTCATTCCACACTGAGTCATCCTGAATGATCTGTGGGATTATTAGCATAAAATCTATACTCAGGCAGTAACTCACAGTGGTAAGTAATTTATATGCCTACATGGGCATATTCTTGTTGTTGTTTAGCTACTGTGTCATGTCCAGTCTTTGTGACCCCATGGACTGCAACATGTCAGGCTTCCCCGTCCTTCAGTATTTCCTGGAATTTGCCCAAGTTCATGTCCATGATGCTATCCAGGCATCTTGTCCTCTGTCACCCCTTTCTCCTCCTGCCCTCAATCTTTCCCAGCATCAGGGCCTTTTCCAGTGAGTCAGTTCTTCACAGCAGGTTGCCAAAGTACTGGAGCTTCAGGTTCAGCATCAGTCCCTCCAATGAATATTCAGGATTGATTTCCTTTAGGATTGATTGGTTTGATCTCTTTGCTTTCCAAGGGACTCTCAAGAGTCTTCTCCAGCTCCACAATTAGAAAGTATTAATTTTTCGGCACTCAGCCTTCATATTTCCAAGTTTCATCAGGTACAGTTAATTATATTCTTATTCAGCACTATTTTCTGACACTAAAAAAAAAACTGTATACATTTTTAGTTATGCATTGCTCAAACATTAAATATTTGTTAAAAATCCCACGGAAACATCACCTGAGATTTAATCTCATGACTACTTACTGTCCTTTCCCACAAGCCATCAGGCCAGGCTGCCCCTAGTTGAAGCACCTGCTTTAATGCTGGGAGAGAAATACCTGAGATTTAATGCCACATGATGGGCTTGCAAAGGACAGAAATAGTATGGACCTAACAGAAGTAGAAGATATTAAGAAAAGGTGGCAAGAATACACAGAACTGTACAAAAAAGATCTTCACGACCCAGATAATCACCATGGTGTGATCGCTCACCTAGAGCCAGACATCCTGGAATGTGAAGTTAAGTGGGCCTTAGGAAGCATCGTTACTAACAAAAATAGTGGAGGTGATGGAATCCCAGTTGAGCTATTTCAAATCCTGAAAGATGATGCAGTGAAAGTGTTGCACTCAATATACCAACAACTTTGGAAAATGCAGCAGTGGCCACAGGACTGGAAAAGATCAGTTTTCATTCCAATCCCAAAGAAAGGCAATGACAAGGAATGCTCAAACTACCGCACAATTGCACTCATCTCACACACTAGTAAAGTAATGCTTACAATTCTCCAAGCCAGGCTTCAGCAATATGTGAACCATGAACTCCCTGATGTTCAAGCTGGATTTAGAGAAGGCAGAGGAACCAGAGATCAAATTGACAACATCCACTGGATCATGGAAAAAGCAAGAGAGTTCCAGAAAAACATCTACTTCTGTTTTATTGACTATGCCAAAGCCTTTGACTGTGTGGATCCCAATAAACTGTGGAAAATTCTGAGAGAGATGGGAATACCAGACCACCTGACCTGCCTCTTGAGAAACCTGTATACAGGTCAGGAAGCAACTTTTAGAACTGGACATGGAACAACAGACTGGTTCCAAATAGGAAAAGGAGTACATCAAGGCTGCATATTTCACCCTGTTTATTTAACTTATATGCAGAGTACATCATGAGAAATGCTGGGCTGGAAGAAGCACAAGCTGGAATCAAGACTGCCGGGAGAAATATCAATCACCTCAGATATGCAGATGACACCACCCTTATGGCAGAAAGTGAAGAGGAACTAAAAAGCCTCTTGATGAAAGTAAAGGAGGAGAGTGACTAAGTTGGCTTAAAGCTCAACATTCAGAAAACAAAGATCATGGCATCTGGTCCCATCACTTCATGGGAAATAGATGGGGAAACAGTGTCAATTGGACTGCAAGGAGATCCAACCAGTCCATCCTAAAGGAGTTCAGTCCTGGGTGTTCATTGGAAGGACTGATGTTGAAGATGAAACTCAAATACTTTGGCCACCTCATGCGAAAAGTTGACTAATTGGAAAAGACCCTAATACTGGGAAGGATTAGGGGCAGGAGGAGAAGGGGATGAGATGGCTGGATGACATCACCGACTCAATGGACATGGGTTTGGGTGGACTCCGGAATTTGATGACAGACAGGGCGGCCTGGCGTGCTGTGATTCATGGGGTCCCAAAGAGTCAGACACGACTGAGCGACTGAGCTGAACTGAATGCCATATTAACACCAATGTGTCTGTGTTACTGATTCTTTAAATTAGCGTTCCTATCTAAAAAAGAAATTTCTCCAATATCAGAAAAAGGTTTTGCTTGCTTTATTTGAGTTAGTCGGTCAAAACACTGAGATGAATGGTGAAAATTTTATGCTTTAGCCAGAAGCGTATGTAGTAGAGTAGTGGGAAGAAGCCAGTTTGGTGATCCTGCAGAAGATGAACAAAGTTCAAAGATGAATCGGACAGAGCTGGACACAGTGTAAGTCTATTGACTTAGGTCACAGAGAAGCACTCACGTTGCAGACCTGAGCCCCCTCACCTCTTCTCTACTTCCCCGCCTCAGGGAATCTCTGGGACAATCTGCCAGGTCTTAACTCAGATGTTTCTGTTAAAATTTTCAGGAGAGAGCAGAATGACTCAGCAGCCTGGGAACACGTGCACCAAAGCAGCAGGGGGAGCGGGGGCAGGAATTTACAAATTATTGGTATGTTAAGAGTTTAAAAAAAAAAAAAAATTGTGGTTCAAAAATTGGCCTGATGTACTCTTATGTACTGAAGAATTAGTCCAAATTTTTAAAAAGCATGTGAATAAAGCAGCACTATTTATGGTAGCCAAGACATGGAAACAACCTACATGTCTATTGACGAAGAATACACAGAAGAACTGTACAAAAAAGATCTTCACGACCCAGATAATCATGATGATGTGATCACTCATCTAGAGCCAGACATCTTGGAATGTGAAGTCAAGTGGGCTTTAGAAAGCATTACTACGAACAAAGCTAGTGGAGGTGATGGAATTCCAGTTGAGCTGTTTCAAATCCTGAAAGATGATGCTGTGAAAGTGCTGCACTCAATATGCCAGCAAATTTGGAAAACTCAGCAGTGGCCACAGGACTGGAAAAGGTCAGTTTTCATTCCAATTCCAAAGAAAGGCAATGCAAAAGAATGCTCCAATTACCGCACAATTGCACTCATCTCACATGCTAGTAAAGTAATGCTCAAAATCCTCCAAGCCAGGCTTCAGCAATAC
>SJYT01056947.1:61156-166199 GCA_006410635.1 Cephalophus harveyi
GAGTCCCTTGGACTGCAAGGAGATCCAACCAGTCCATTCTGAAGGAGATCAACCCTGGGATTTCTTTGGAAGGAATGATGCTAAAGCTGAAACTCCAGTACTTTGGCCACCTCATGCGAAGAGTTGACTCATTGAAAAAGACTCTGATGCTGGGAGGGATTGGGGGCAGGAGAAGAAGGGGATGACCGAGAATGAGATGGCTGGATGGCATCACTGACTCAATGGATGTGAGTCTGAGTGAACTCCGAGAGATGGTGATGAACAGGGAGGCCTGGCGTGCTGCGATTCATGGGGTCGCAAAGAGTCGGACACGACTGAGCGACCGAACTGAACTGAACTGACACATATGCAGTGGAATATTACTGAGCCGCGAAAAAGAGTGAAGTAATGCCTTTTACAACAACATGGATGGAACTAGAGATTGTCACACTGAATGAAATTAATTAGAAAGAAAGAAAAATACCATGTGATATCACTTATATAAACATGGAATCTTAAAAAATGATACAAATGAACTTATTTATAAAACAGAAATAGATTCACAGACATAGAAAATCAGCTTATGGCTACCAAAGGGGAAGGGGAGATAGAAATTAAGAGTTTGGGACTAGCAGATACAAACTACTATATATAAGAGATAAACAACAAAGACCACTGTATAGCATAGGTAACTGTATTGAATATCTTGTAATAAGCTATAATAGAAAAGAATCTGAGAAAGAATATATATATGTATGTGTGTGGTGATCAGTCTACTGTATAACATAAACTAACACAATATTTTATTAATTATATTTCAATTGAAAAAAAAAGCACCTGAAATAAAGATAGATCTTACATAGGTACAGAAGCCTGCTATCAGAGGTCTTAACTCTCTTGGCGCTCATTTGAAAACATAGACACATATGTATGCTGATTATATTGTTGTGGTTGCTGCTAAGTCGCTTCAGTTGTGTCCAGCTCTGTGCGACCCCATAGACAGCAGCCCACCAGGCTCCCCCGTCCCTGGGATTCTCCAGGCAAGAACACTGGAGTGGGTTGCCATTTCCTTCTCCAATGCATGAAAGTGAAAAGTGAAAGTGAAGTCACTCAGTCGTGTCTGACTCTTAGGGACCCTATGAACTGCAGCCTACCAGGCTCCTCCATCCATGGGATTTTCTAGGCAAGAGTACTGGAGTGGGGTGCCATTGCCTTCTCCAGCCCGACTCTACTCCAGTACAACATAAGAAATTAAAAAAAAAAAAAAAAAAACGCATATGTATGCTGATTATATTGTTGTGGTTGCTCATCACTATATGGTGTCTGACTCTTTACCACCCCATGGGTTGCAGCACACCAGGCTCCTCTGTCCTCCACTATCTCCCTGAGTTTGCTCAAATTCATGTTCATTGAGTTGGTGATACTATCTATCTATCTATATACTTTAATACCTTAGCATAAAAAGGATGGTTTGACAAAAAAGAAAGAAAGTATTTTCCATTTTCTATGCCAGGTTATACTTTTTGATCCTGTTACAAGCAGTGATAACCTTCATCCGTAAACAAATCTGGAGATGGACAAGGAAGATGATATCACTTCCAGCCTGTGGATAGGGAGAGTCTACAGGAAATTATATGATCTTCCCAAGGTCAACTTCCAGCAAGAGGCAATGACAGGGGAGAAACTACTTTGCTCCCAGCATGTTTCTGTGACTTCTTTGTGACCCTTAGGCTCAGAATTTCAGGAGACACAGTACAGATGAGTAGAGCCTGGAGCTGCTCCCTGTTTTCTAGATTTCAAGGCCTGATTCTTTCAAACAGACACTGCTCCCCAGTCTTCTTAATGACTGTACTTCCAGAAGGGAAGGACTATCCAGACATTCTCTTCCAAAATGAATTAAGCTCTTTGCCTCACACAGTGGAAAATATCCTAAGGTGATTCTTAGAAGAAAGCTATTATCCAAAGATGTCTACGTAGTCCTTCCTTCTAACAGGCATCCCTTTGTTTAATACATGGCACTAAAATCCTGAGTGTGTCTGTGTTTCCCCCATAGGACTAGGGCTTTTTCTTTGTATTTCTAACACTCAAACCAATGTCTGGTGCATTACAGGTGCACATTAAATACACTTTCAGATGAAGCAAAAGGTGCAGTCTTCATTAATGATTTGAATATGATGGCCCAGACAGAATTGATGCTTAGTTCAGTTCAGTTCACTCACTCAGTGGTGTCTGACTCTTTGCGACCCCATGGGCCGCAGCATGCCAGGCTTCTCTGTCCATCACCCAACTCCCAGAGCTTATTCAAACTCATGTCTGTCGAGTCAGTGATGTCATCCAACCATCTCATCCTCTGTCATCCACTTCTCCTCCTGCCTTCCATCTTTCCCAGCATCAGGGTCTTTCCAAGGAGTTAGTATTTTGCCTCAGGTGGCCAAAGGATTGGAGTTTCAGCTTCAACATCAGTCCTTCCAATGAATATTCAGGACTGATCTCCTTTAGGATGGATTGGTAGGATCTCCTTGCATTCAAAGGGACTCTCAAGAGCCTTCTCCAACATCACAGTCCAAAAGCATCAATTCTTCAGCACTCATCTTTCTTTATAGTTCAACTCTCATATCCATACATGACTACTGGAAAAACCATAGCTTTGACTAGACAGACTTATGTTGGTAAACTAATGTCTCTGTTTTTTAATATGCTGTCTAGGTTGGTCACAATTTTTCTTCCAAGAAGCAAGTGTCTTTTAATTTCATGGCTGCAGTCACCATCTACAGTGATTCTGAGGCCCAAAAAAAATAAAGTCTGCCACTGTTTCCACTGTTTCCCCATCTTATTTGCCATGAAGTGATGGGACCAGATGCCATGATCTTAGTTTTCTGAATGTTGAGTTTTAAGCCAACTTTATCACTCTTCTCTTTCACTTTCATCAAGAAGCTCTTTAGTTCTTCACTTTCTGCCATAGGGTGGTGTCATCTGCATATCTGAAGTTATTGATATTTCTCCCGGCAATCTTGATTCCAGCTTGTGCTTCATCCAGTCTGGCATTTCATCATGATGTACTCTGCATATAAATTGAATAAGGGTGACAGTATACAGCCTTGATGTACTCCTTTCCTGATTTGGAACCAGTCTGTTGTTCCATGTCAGATTCTAACTGTTGCTTCTTGATCTGCATACAGATTTCTCAGGAGGCAGGTCAGGGGGTCTGCTATTCCTGTCTCTTGAAGAATTTCCCATAGTTTGTTATGATCCACACAGTCAAAGGCTTTGGCATAGTCAATAAAGCAGAAGTAGATGTTTCTCTGGAACCCTCTTGCTTTTCTGATTATTGAAGGGATGCTGGCAATTTGACCTCTGGTTCCTCTGCCTTTTCTAAATCCAGCTTGAATGGAAGTTTACGGTTCAGGTACTGCTGAAGCCTGGCTTGGAGAATTTTGAGCACTATTTTGCTAGCATGTGAGATAAGTGCAATTGTGCAGTAGTTTGAGTATTCTTTGGCATTGCCTTTCTTTGGGATTGAATTAAAACTGATTTTTTCCAGTCCTGTGGCCACTGCTGAGTTTTCCAAATTTGCTGACATATTGAGTGCAGCACTTTCACAGCATCATCTATTAGGATTTGAAATAGCTCAACTGGCATTCTATCACCTCTACAATTTTGTTCATAGTGATGCTTCCTAAGACCCAGTTGACTTCACATTCCAGGAAGTCTGGCTCTAGGTGAGTGATCACACCATTGTGATTATCTGGGTCGTGAAGATCTTTTTTTGTATAGTTCTTCTTGTACTCTTGCCACCTCTTATTGATATCTTCTGCTTCTGTTAGGTCCATACCATTTCTGTCCGTTATCAAGCCCATCTTTGCATGAAATATTCTCTTGGTATCTCTAATTTTCTTGAAGAGATCTCTAGTCTTTCCCATTCTATTGTTTTCCTCTATTTCTTTGCACTGATCACTAAGGAGGGCTTTCTTATCTCTCCTTGCTACTCTTTGGAACTCTGCATTAGAATGGGTATATCTTTTCTTTTCTCCTTTGCCTTTTACTTCTCTTCTTTTCATAGTTATTTTTAAGTCCTCCTCAGACAACCATTTTTCTTTTTTTGCATTTCTTTTTCTTGGGAATGGTTTTGATCCCTGCCTCCTGTACAATATCACGAACCTCCATCCATAGTTAATCAGGCACTCTATCAGATCTAGTCCCTTAAATCTATTTCTCACTTCCACTGTATAGTCATAAGGGATTTAATTTAGGTCATACCTGATGGTCATGTATGGATGTGAGAACTGGACTGTGAAGAAAGCTGAGCACCGAAGAATTGATGCTTTTGAACTGTGGTGTTGGAAAAGACTTTTGAGAGTCCCTTGGACTGCAAAGAGATCCAACCAGTCCATCCTAAAGGAGATCAGTTCTGGGTGTTCATTGGAAGGACTGATGTTGAAACTGAAACTCCAATACTTTGGCCACCTAATGCAAAGAACTGACTCATTGGAAAAGCCTGCTACTGGGAGGGATTAGGGGCAGGAGGAGAAGGGGACAACAGAGGATGAGATGGCTGGATGGTATCACCAACTCGATAGACATGAGTTTGGGTAAACTGAAGGAGTTGGTGATGGACAGGGATGCCTGATGTGCTGTGATTCATGGGGTCGCAAAGAGCCAGACATGACTGAGAGAGTGAATTGAACTGAACTGAATGGTCTAGTGGTTTTCTCCACTTTCTTCAATTTCAGTCTGAATTTGGCAATATGGAGTTCATGATCCAAGCCACAGTCAGCTCCCAGTCTTGTTTTTGCTAACTGTATAGAGCTTCTCCATCTTTGGCTGCGTAGAATATAATCAATCTGATTTCGGTGTCGACCATCTGGTGATGGCCATGTATACAGTCTTCTCTTGTGTTGTTGGAAGAGGGTGTTTGCTATGACCAGTGTGTTCTCTTGGCAAAACTCTATTAGTCTTTGCCCTGCTTCATTCCACATTCCAAGGCCAAATTTGCCTGTTACTACAGGTGTTTCTTGACTTCCTACTTTTGCCTTCCAGTCTCTTATAATTAAAAGGACATCTTTTTTGGGTGTTAGTTATAGAAGGTCTTGTTGGTCTTCGTAGAACAGTTCAACTTCAGCTTTTTCAGCATTGCTGGTTAGGGCACAGACTTGGATTACTGTGATGTTGAATGGTTTGCCTTGGAAACAAACAGAGACCATTCTGTTGTTTTTGAGATTGTATCCAAGTACTGCATTTCAGATTTTTCTGTTGACTATGATGGCTACTCCATTTCTTCTAAGGGATTCTTGCCCCCAGTGGTTGATACAGTGGTCATCTAAGTTAAATTTACCCATCCCAGTCCATTTAGTTCACTAATTCCTAAACTGTTGATGTCCATTCTTGCCATCTCCTGTTTGACCACTTCCAATTTGCCGTTATTTATGGACCTAATGTTCCAGGTTCCTATGCAATATTGCTGTTTACAGCATCGAACTTTCCTTCCATCACTAGTCACATCCATTACTGGGTGTTGTTTTTGCTTTGCTCTGTCTCTTCATTCTTTCTGGAGTTATTTCTCCACTGATCTCCAGTAGCATAGTGGGCACCTACCAACCCGGGGAGTTCATCTTTCAGTGTCCTATCTTTTTGCCTTTTCATACTGTTCATGGGGTTCTCAAGGCAAGAATACTGAAGTGGTCTGCCATTCCCTTCTCCAGTGGACCACATTCTGTCATAAAATTAGGGCTAACCAATATGATTGACTTAAAGCTCAACATTCAGAAAACTAAGATCATGGCATCCAGTCCCATCACATCATGGCAGATAGATGGGGAAACAGTGGAAACAGTGGCTGACTTTATTTTGGGGGGCTCCAAAATCACTGCAGATGGTGACTGCAGCCATGAAATTAAAAAACGCTTACTCCTTGGAAGGAAAGTTATGACCAACCTATATAGCATATTCAAAAGCAGAGACATTACTTTGCTAACAAAGGTCTATCTAGTCAAGGCTATGGTTTTTCCTGTGGTCATGTATGGATGTGAGAGTTGGACTGTGAAGAAGGCTGAGCGCCGAAGAATTGATGCTTTTGAACTGTGGTGTTGGAGAAGACTCTTGAGAGTCCCTTGGATTGCAAGGAGATCCAACCAGTCCATTCTGAAGGAGATCAGCCCTGGGATTTCTTTGGAAGGAATAATGCTAAAGCTGAAACTCCAGTACTTTGGCCACCTCATGCGAAGAGTTGACTCATTGGAAAAGACTCTGATGCTGGGAGGGATTGGGGGCAGGAGGAGAAGGGGACGACCGAGGATGAGAGGGCTGGATGGCATCACAGACTCGATGGACGTGAGTCTGAGTGAACTCCGGGAGTTGATGATGGACAGGGAGGCCTGGCGTGCTGCGATTCATGGGGTCGCAAAGAGTCGGACACGACTGAGCAACTGAACTGAACTGAACAGAAACTACTGAGACATAAAATGAAGTGAAAGTGAAAGTCACCCAGTCGTGTCCGACTCCTTGCTACCCCATCGACCATACAGTCCCTGAAATTCTCCAGGCCAGAATACTGGAATGGGCAGCCTTTCCCTTCTCCAGGGGCTCTTCCCAACCCAGGGATCAAACCCAGGTCTGTTGCATTGCAGGTAGATTCTTTACCAGCTGAGCCACAAGGGAAGCCCAGGTTTTGTAATATATAAGACAAATTTCTCTTTTTACTTGTTTAATGAGGAATATGTTTCCATAGCCAAAATAACCCAGACACTTGAACCAATACCAACAACTTTGATCAGAGTGACTTCAGCAAGAACTGCATGCTTATACTCAGCCGTGTCTGACTCTTTTGAGACACCATGGACTGTAGCCCACCAGGCTCCTCCGTCCATGGGGTTTCCCAGGCAAGAACACTGGGGTGGGTTGCTATTTCCTTCTCCAGGGGATCTTCCTGATCCAGGTATTGAGCAAGAGTCTCCTGCATTGGCAGGCAGATTCTTTACCAATGAGCCATCAGGGAGCTCTACACAGGTTAAGCACATCAATTAAGTAAATGAAGATTCTAAGCCATAAAATCAAAAGCTCTGATTCAAAATTGTGTGTGCTACATACTCTGTGTGCAGTGTGTGTAGAAATGTGCTTCTTACACCCAGAGAAGCAGTGTCACTTCTAAACACTGCGGAACACACAGCAGTGAAATTTGTCTTCAGGAGTTCCAATCAGCTACTAAAGAGTATCGTTGTAAAGGGAATTCATAGTCTGCTCCTCTCTTAAATAGGCAACCTGGATACCATGCACTGTCTTTGGACTTAAGGCAGATCACCTCTGTGTGTGTTTGGGGTTGGAGTGGAGGGATGCTTGCCTGATTCTCATATTTCACTTCTGGAAAATATGACCAAATTTAGACTCGATTTATGTTTGTGGGAGTGGGGGGTTTTATGCCGATCATGTATGTGGTCTTGAATGTGTCATAGAAAAACTAACCACTGTTGTACAAGATGTAATAGGATTCTGTCACATGGCTGTAATTAGCATTAACACAATAAACAAGCTACAGCTGAGGTGGCTGGGCAAGTAAATGCATGACCAGGAAATACTATAAATATCTTTCCTTTTATGCCACAGATCCTATTCTTCACTGCCAGGACCAAAAATACACACAGCAGTATCTCACTCCTGTTGCCATGTATTCAACCCAAATACCATTAACTATCCCCTTGCTCTCTGTTTATAAGAAGGTAAACAGAGACCCAACACCAGTACAGGCATAACAGAGCTAAGACCTGGGAAAAATACCAAAGACATACGATAAACCACGTCATTGCTCCAAGAAGCGGAGTGAGGGAAGTGAAGGCAAAGACAGAGAGCTCTTTCAAAAACTGTGGGATTACTGCTATCAGCTCTGTAGGTTAAGATTTCCAGCCTGAATCAGATGAATGGTTTCCGCGCTTGCTGGCTCCTTGCAACACAGCGTGGGGAGGGTGGGTAGGAGTCGGGATCCCATATTCACTGGACTTATTTCTCCCCTGTGCTGTGAGATGTCTTCTAATGGTCCACTTTCCAAGCTCAAGAAATTCCCTCCAATTGTATAGCGACCTGTAATACATGAAGTTGTGTAGATCTTTACAGTTTGCAAGGGTCCCCGGGAGTCTTGTTTCATGAAACAGGAAGAAATCTGTCCAGAAAAGTCATCCCTGGGAGCTGAAGTTTCCGTAGGAAAACTGTTGGAAAAAGACTCGAATGAATAGAATAAAAGCACGTGTCTGAATAAGGTGTTCTTTGGGCCACCCCCTGTGCATTCACACAAGAGGGGGAAAAACCAAAGAACTGAGAGAGTGAATGTGCTAACATGTTGATAAGATATTGACAACACTGAGCTGCGTGGACGGGGAAATAACAGACAAGTTCAGGGTGAAGAATATCATGGGAAAGAACACCAGGGGCAGTGGCCCGGACCTTGAGCAGGGTCACACGGTGAGTCAGAAACAGAACAATGATCTGGAGAAGGGGGTTCATGTTGTTCTTGGTTTTTTTTTCTCTGGCCGCCCACTCAAAGCCACTGTGACCTCTGGACTTCCCTCCTCAGTTGTCCGTTGGTTCTTTCTAAGGGAGCATATGGAACCTCACTCTGTAAGCACCTTGTTAACCACTTGAAGGGGGCTTGTGGCCACATGGGAAAGCCTTCTCCTTCAGCCACAGTATTTGTTTTGTTATTCCACCTGTAACACACAGCATGATGGCGACATCTTTCAACTAGAATGTGCAGCAATATTCTTATATTTGTCAGCATTTCCCGTCTGCAAAGTACACTTGGGAAACTGGGTAGAAGGTCCTTGTTCAGTAGCGTCTCATCTTCCGGCTGCCTGGGTGTGGTCATGAGACCTCTGCCCTTACAGAACCATTGTCCCAGAAAGATCGGGGTGTAAATGTGATTGATGCGATCGTGAAAGTGTGCCCAAGGAGCTCCAGGGCTGGCAACGATGAGGGATATACTCACCCTGGCTCACCCGGCACTCTGTACCTCACTGATGCTTCCTTCCTGCCATCCTCCAAGGGAAGAATGGGGATCATCGCCTTTGCAAAAGTTTACGTTCCAAACAGACTTGAGTTAATTACTAGAAACTCAGTAAAGGGGGAGTGTTTTTCAATGGAACATGTAAGAGAAGTGAGTTCTGTGTTTGTTCTGTTCCCTTTCTCTCTTGGTTTCCTGGTTGCTGTTGTCGTTTAGTCTCTAAGTCGTGTTGGACTCTTTGTGACCCCAAGGACTGTAGCCCACCAGGCTCCTCGATCCATGGGATTCTCCAGGCAAGAATACTGGAGTGGGTTGCCATTTCCTTCTCCAGGGGATCGTCCCAAACCAAAGACTGAATCTGCATCCTGTGTCTTCTGTGTTGGCATGTGGATTCTTTACCATTGAGTCACCAGGGAAGCCAAGTTTCCTGGGGTTGCCCTAAGAAAACACCACACATACAGAGTGGCTGGAAGCCATGGACCTGTGTGGACATCCAGTTCCAGAGGCCTGAAGTTTGAGATCTGAAATCAAGGTGTGGGCAGGGTGGATTTCTTCTAAAAGCCAAGATTGGTAGTCTGTTCCAACATCTCTCTTTGGCTTGGGAATGGTGTTCTCCCTGTGTCTTCACCTTATCTTCCCCCTGTGTGTGTCTGTGTTCAAGCTCCCTGATTTCTCTACAAGCACCAGTCACACTGGGTTGTTGTTCCTGTTCAATCACTCAGTCATGTCTGACTCTTTGCCACCCCATGGACTGCAGCACACCAGGCTTCCCTGTCCTTCACTATCTCCTGGAGTTTGCTCAAACTCATGTCCTTTGAGTTGATGCAATCCAAACATCTCATCCTCTGTTGCCCCCTTCCTCCCTTGCCCTCAATCTTTCCCATCAGGGTCTTTTCCAGTGGGTCAGCCATCCCATCAATTGGCCAAAGTATTAGAGCTTCAGCATCAGTCCTTCCAATGAATATTCAGGGTTGATTTCCTTTAAGATTGACTGGTTTGATCTCTTGGTGTCCAAGGGACTCTCAAGAGTCTCCTCCAACACCATAGTTCAAAAACATCAATTCGTTGGTGCTCAGCCTTCTTTATGGTCCAACTCTCATTTCATACACAACTACTGGAGAAACCATAGCTTTGACTCTACAGACCTTTGTCGGCAAAGTGATGTTTCTGGTTTTTAATACCCTGTCTAGGTTTATCATAGATTTCCTTTCAAAGAGCAAGCATCCTTTCATTTCATGGCTGCAGTCACTGTCCACAGCTGGGGCCTATCCTAATGGCCGCATTTTAACTTGATCAAATGCAAACACCCTTTCTCCAGATACAGTCACACTCTGAGGTCCTGAGGGTTAGGACTTCAGTATATGAGTTTGGGGACCACAACTGATCTCCTAACAGTTAATTCTCTAGCCATTAAAAATGTCGTTAAAAATTTCACATGTGAAATACATTCACTCAGTCCCAACACCCCTCCCCCACCAAATCTTTGTCCATTCCTGCATTAACTCTAAGCCCCAAATCTCTACTAAGTATCAGGTAAATTGCTGACTCAATGGACATTACTTTGAGCAAACTCTGTGAGATGGTGAAGGATAGGGAAGCCTGGTATGCTGCAGTCCATGGGGTTGCAAAGAGTCAGACATGACTTATGACTGAACAACAGCAACAAATCAGGTATGAAGGAGATTGTATTTATGATTCATCCTGATGCAAATCCTTTTCCAGTTGTGAACCTGGGAAACCAGACAAGTGATCTGCTTAGCAAACCAAGATGGAATAGGCATGGAGTAGACATCCTCATTCCAAAAAAGGAGAAGCCAGAAGGAAAATAGGGATAATAGGCCCAACTTAGCCAAAATTCCAGCATGCACAGTCCTATTCAGTTCTAAGGTTAGAGAAAGATCCTCTTTACCCTGATGATTTGTCCTCAGCTAATCCGGCAGGGCCATCATTTTACTTTTGCCATCCTTTGGGGACTGTGTCTGGGAGCAGAAGCTGGCCAGCATCATGCCTGACATCTCCAGCTTGGGAGGGAATTCAGGAGAAACCGAGGCCACAGCTACTTGGGGTCTCCCAGTGTCTGGCTGGTTTCCCAGGTGGCACTAGTGGTAAAGCACCTTCCTGCCAATGCAGGAGACAGAAGAGACACAGGTTGGATCCCTGACTCAGGAAGATCCCCCGGAGAAGGGCAAGGGAACCCACTCCAATATTCTTGCCTGGAGAATCCCAAAGACAGAGGAGCCTGGCAGGCTGTAGTTCATAGGGTCACAAAGAGTCAGACCCAACTGAAATGACTTAATACAGCATACTCGGTGTCTGGGTTGGGGGTGAGCCCTCTGGATGCATCTATGAGTCAGAGGAGCTGGAAGAAGGAGGGTGGTTGGGGCTTCCCTGAAAGGACCGGCTCAGAAAGGGCTGTGCTCATGGTTTCTCCAGCGGAGAACAGTGGCGAAGGGATGCCAGAGATTGGGGGACGGCATCGCACAACAGAGAACGCTGCCAGGCTGCCAGGAAGAGGATGTGGTCTCTGCAAAGGTTCCTGAGGACCAGACCCTGGAGCCGGGGAAACGAGCATCACCCAGATTGAAGGAGAGGCACCCAAGTGTTAGCCCTGGGTATTGGTAGGTGACTTTGATCTCTTTATCTGCTTTTCTATAATTCCACATTCCTACACTTTGAAGATACGGTGTGTTTGCTTCCAGACCATCAGAATAAAGCAAGTTTTGCAAAGTCACACACATTTGGGGGCTTCCCTGGTATCTCAGATGGTAAAGAATCTGCCTGCAATGCAGGAGACCTGGGTTCAATCCCTGGGTCAGGAAGATCCCCTGAAGAAGGAACTGGAAACCCACCTCCAGTATTCTTGCCTGGACAATTTCATACACAGAGGAGCCAGGCGGGCTATAGTCCATGGGGTCGCAAAGAGCTGGACATGACTGAGTGAGTTAACACCTTCACTTCACTTTCAGTACATATAATAGTTATCTTTATAGGTTATTGCAGAATACTGTGTAGAGTTCCCTGTGCTATACAGTAGGTCCTTGAGGATTATCTATTCTGTATATAGTAGTGAGTATGTGTTAATCCTAAACTGCTAATTTATCCTCCGCCTCACATCTCCCCTTTGGTAACCTACATGGGAAAGAATCTGAAAAAGAGGGCTTCCCTGGTGGCTCAATGGTAAAGAATCCACTCGCCACAATGGAGGAGACACAGGTTCAATCCCTGGGCTGGGAAGATCCTATATGCTGCGCAGCAGCTAAGCCAGGGCATCACAGCTCTGGAGGAATGTGCTCAGAGCCTGGGAGTGCTGAGCCCATCTGCTGCGACTACGGAAGCCTACACACCCTGGAGCCTATGCTCGGCAACAAGAGAAGCCACAGCAATGGGAAGCCCGCGCAGCACAGCTAGAGAGCAGCCCCTGCTCGCTGAAAGAAGAGAAAATCTCACGCAGCAACGAAGACCCGGCCCTGCCAAAAATAAGTTGTAAAAGACCCTGCAAAAGAATGAATATGCATATATGTATATGATATACATATATGTATATATATATGAATGACTTTGCTGTGTACCTGAAACTGACACAACATTATAAATCCATTATAAACCAATTAAAAAACTAAATTAAAAAATTTTTTAAATTACACATTTTTCATTGCTACGTATTTCCCTTTATATGTATATGTGCATCTATATATGTACCTATATGTATACATGTATACATGAATGTATTTATTTATACTGATACTTTTCCATGTCAATAAATACATATCTATATTATCTTTATTGGTTGTATAGTATCTCCATGATATGTATATACTATAGTTTTTTTAAAAACAAAATCAAGTAATAATTGATTTTAAAAGCTATGTTTACACTATACTGTTGTCTATTAAGTGTGCAATAACATTATATCTAAAAAAAAGTGCTGTTCATTGTTCAGTCACTCAGTCATGTCTGACTCTTTTCGACCCCAAGGACTGCAGCACGCCAGGCTTCCCTGTCCATCACCAACTTCTGGAGCTTGCTCAAACTCATGTCCATTGAGTCAGTAATGCCATCCAACCATCCCATCCTCTGTTTTCCCCTTCTTCTCCCACCTTCAATCTTTCCCAGCATCAGGGTCTTTTCCAATGAGTTGGTTCTTTACATCAGGTGGCCAAAGTATTGGAGCTTCAGCTTCAGTGTCAGTCCTTCCAATGAATATTCAGGATTGATTTCCTTTAGGATTGACTGGTTTGATCTCCTTGCAGTCCCAGGGACTCTCAAGAGTCTTCACTAGCACCACAGTTGAAAAGCATCAAGTCTTCGATGCTCAGTCTTCTTTATGTGCAAACCTTAATTGAAAAATCATGCTGCTGGGAAAATGGCACTGATAGAGGAGTCCATGCAGGATTGCTACAAACCTTCAGTTTGTGAAAAACACAGTTAATCTGTGAAGTGCAATAAAACAAGGATAGGCCTGTATGCGTTACCTTTAAATGAAAGAAGAAAAAAACAATACCATAAAGTACTGGAGTCACAATGAAGTGAGCATATTTAAAATACAATGAGTCTGCAAGTATCAGAAACATGATTTAAGAGAATAAAACCCAAATAATGTCCCCTGGTTTACGAATTCTGCGAAAATGATGATCTTAGTCATGTATAAACTATTTAGTGGTAAGAAGCAGGCAGGAAGTCATCCGGTCTGACTTGTCCGGTGCATGAGGAACCAATATACAGGGTGGTGCCAACCGGCCTGGAGGTCACACAGGTCATCACTGCCAGTGATGGAGAGGCAGCTCCCCCTGATCCGGGATGCAACCCCCATGCTCCGCCCCCACAGGTGTCTCTCCAAGGGAAGGGGACACGCAAGTCCTCTCACTGTCCATCCTCCACCACCCCTGCCAGGAGACACCCTCTATTCCATTTCTGCAGCAGACAGCTCCGGTGATGATGAGCACAGGCAGGTGGGTTCCTGAAAGCACTTTTCAAGGAGAGGGACTAAAGCCATCCCCTTCACTCCAGTTGTCTCACTCCACTTCTTGTCTGCTATGATTATTGAAAATTTGTACTGCCTGCAGCTCTGCCTATCCCATGAGTGTGTGTTAGTTGCTCAGTCGTGTCTGACTCTTTGCAACCCCATGAATTGCAGCCCACCAGGCTCCTCTGTCCATGGAGTTTTCCGGGCAAGAATACTGGAGTGGGTTGCC
Organism: Cephalophus harveyi; assembly: GCA_006410635.1. NCBI lineage: Eukaryota > Metazoa > Chordata > Mammalia > Artiodactyla > Bovidae > Cephalophus > Cephalophus harveyi. Next base: position 75,311 of record SJYT01056947.1, read on the forward strand.
ATTCTTTTCTCCAAGGGATCTTGCCAACCCAGAGATTGAACCCACGTCTCCTGCCACTGCAGGCAGATTCTTTATCATCTGAGCCACCAGGGAAGCCTGCCTATATCACGGAGATTACACCAACACTATGAATGTTTCAAGGCCAAAGAAAAGAATCTCAGCTACCGCAAAGGAAAAAAGATGAGACAGAAAAGGAGAGAGAGAGAGACTGTGAGAGAGACAGAAAGCACGCAGCAGTGCCTGGAGAGACAGTGAGATCTATTCAGTAAGGGCCAGAAAAGAAAACATCCATAGACGCCCAAGTTCAGGAGTCAATTAAGGAAAGATTTAGCTGATTACGGGGCTTGTGGAGGGAGGGAGATGCCGCGCAGGCCACAGCTAAGTTGCATAGTCAGAGAGAGTCATGCTGGACTTCACCTCACCACATCCAGACTGGAGAACAGAGGTGTGGCATCTGACACAACTGATGATCTCCCCTTCCCAGTCGGCCCCTGCAGGCATCTCCCTCCTCAGCGGCACCGGCTGCATCCTGGAAATGGACAGGATGCTCACCTGCAAGACAGCCGTTGGCTCTGTCCCTTCCCCCGGGGAGACATCGCCAAAAGTAATGACACAGCATAGCTCTGGACATGGATGTTTTCTCTAAGACGAGATTAAGGCACATCATCCAAGGCAGTACTCATATGTGAAGAAATCAGATTGGAGGAATTTTAAAACAGTCTTTTCAAAATTATCCATCCATTGTATTTTTTTTACACTTTATTTTACACTCTTATAAACATGTGCACATGCAACCATATACATCATCTTCCTGAGGATGAAAGACAAGGATGCTGATACAAAAGGGAATGGAGTCAGTCTAGGAGAGCAGCAGAGGGCAGACAGTGGTCCTTTCTCCTCTCCTTTCAGACCCCAACTCCAGGCAGGCACTCAGGCCTGTGTGCAGCGCTTCTCTCTCTCTCTCTTTTGTTCAGACCGTAAAGGATCAGCATAACGTGCAGAAGCCATCTTCCTGCCCCCTCCCCACCTCTGTGTTTCTCTTCCTGGAGCTCCGTGTCTGCAGCTGGAGAAGGCCCGCCACTGAGAGCAGTCAGTGTAACAGGGCAGTTCTGCTGACACTAAAAACACGTGCTTTTAGGAAACAGTTATTCACCTTCTTTATAAAATCCCTGGGGTACCCAGTTGAATGCCTTTTCCAAAGCAGGTTCTTGACAAAGAAAGAAAAACAGTTGGATTAATATACTTTAAATGAAAATAAAGTTTGTTTAAATTGCCAAAGAAATCAAGTTCTAGCAAATGTCTGGTTAATAGGACCCGTGTAAACATGTGAAAATACTTTATCTGGAACCACAAACATCCCTCCCGTAGTTAGAGTCACTTGTATTCGTGCAGTGTGCCGAGTTGCGGTGTAAAAAGTATTTCATACAGCAGGTCCTTGTCCAGATGCAACTGGAAGCCACTGCCTGGGCTGACCACCCTAGCACTTCTCTGTGATCACGTTGACTGTGAAACAGATGTAGCTGCAGAGGCAGAAGGAGAAGACACTCACAGGCCTTGGTCGAATCTCAGAGGGGAGGGGACTTCACTCAAGGGGGAGGGGACTTCGCTCAAGGGTAAAGGGCTTCCTGCACATGAAGTTGGGAAAGTCCTGTGTCCAAGTTTTGTGCCAGAAGGAAAGGCCTGGCTGCAGTATAGGAACAGGGGCGCCAGGGGTTTGGAGTCTGTGATAAAGTTCCACTGGAGTGTGGAGAAGAGCCTACACGTGCACAGTGATGGGAGAAATGCGCACGATGGAATAGATTCAGAAGAGATTTAGAGTGAAAACCCAGCTTACCAGTGTATATGAACATGTATGAAAACTCATCCACTCAGTGGACATTCATAGAATAACATTCCAGGAACTCTTTCAGACATTGGAGCATAAAATATTAGAATAATAACCATAATATCACTAAGGGCACAGGCTCTGTTCTAGACTCTTGTGCTTGATAATCACAACACTTCTGTAAGGTGGCTACTATTATCCCATTTCAGAAATGAGGAAACTGAAGTCCTGGAGGGGTGAAGTAACTTAGTTAAAAAACACTCTCAAGTGAATGAGAAGACAAGCCACAGACTTGGGGGAAATGTCTGCAAAAGACACGTGACAAACGATTGCTGTCTGAGACATACAAAGCACTCTTAAAACTCAACAATAAGAAAATGAACAACCTGATTCAAAAATGAGCATGAGCTCTGAAAGGACACCTCATCGGAGAAGATATCCTGATGTCAACTAAGCATCTGAAAAATTGCTCCATATCATATGTCATCAGTTCAGTCAGTTCAGTCGCTCAGTCGTGTCTGACTCCTTGTGACCCCATAGACTGCAGCACGCCAGGCTTCCCTGTCCATCACCTACTCCCGGAGTTTGCTCAAACTCATGTCCTTTGAGTTGGTGATGCCATCCAACCATCTCATCCTCTGTCATCCCCTTCTCCATCTGCTTTTAATCTTTCCCAGCATCAAGGTCTTTCCAATGAGTCAGCTCTTCACATCAGGTGGCCAAAGTATTGTAGTTTCAACTTCAGTATCAGTCCTTCCAATGAACACCCAGGACTGATTTCCTTTAGGATTGACTGATTTGATCTCCTTGCAGTCCAAGGGATTCTCAAGAGTCTTCTCCAACATCACAGTTCAAAAGCATCAGTTCTTCGGCACTCAGCTTTCTTTATGGTCCAACTCTCACATCATACAGGACTACTGGAAAAACCATAGCTTTGACTAGATGGACCTTTGTTGGCAAAGTAATGTCTCTGCTTTTTAATATGCTATTTAGGTTTGTCATAGCTTTTCTTCCAAGGAGCAAGCATCTTTTAATTTCATGGCTGCAGTCATCATCTTCAGTGATTTTGGATCCCAAGAAAATAAAGTCTGTCACTGTTTCCATTGTTTCCCCATTTGCCGTGAAGTGATTGGACCAGATGTCATCAGATAAACGCAAATTAAAACAACAACGAGATACCACCACACGTCTATGAGATCTGTTAAAATCCAAAACACTGACAACATCAAATGCTGGTGAGGATGTGGAGAAACAGCAACTCTCATTCATGGCTTATGGGAATGCAAAATGGTAGCCGTTTTAAACATATTCTTACTATTTGATCCAGCAGTCATGACCATTGGCACTTACTCAAAAGAATCAAAGACTTATGTCCACACAAACCTCTCTGGAAACTTTTGTGTGCAAACTTGATAAATTGCTTCATTTGTGTCTGACTCTTTGCAACCCTATGGACTGTAGCCTGCCAGGCTCCTCTGTCCATGGGATTCTCCAGGCAAGAATATTGCTCTCCTCTGGGAGATCTTCCCAACCCAGGGACTGAACATGCATCTCCTTCATCTTTTGCATTGCAGGCAGATTCTTTACCACTGAGCAACCAGGGAAGCCCCTATGAATTTTTATATCAGTTTTAGTCATAATTACCAAAACTTGGAAGCAACCAAGATAACCTTAAGTAAGTGAATGGATAAATATACTGTGGTACATCCATACAGTGAAATATGTAGTCACCAATAAAAAGGAATAAGCTGTCAAGTCATGAAAAGACATGGAGGAACTTCATATGCCTGTCACTAAGAAGAGTCCATTCTGAAATGGAAATGGTTACCTACCATATGATTCCAACTATAAGATATTCTGGAAAACAAAAACTATGAAACCAGTAAAAAGACAGCAGTTGCCAGGGGCTGGAGGGAGGAGAATGAGGAAGGTTTTTACAGTGAAACTTCTGCAAGATACTGTAATATGGATACATGTTATTATCTCTTTGTTAAAACCTAAGGAAGTATGACTCCAGGAGCAAACTCTAATGTAAATTATGTATTTCAGGTGATTGTAATGTGTCAGGCAGGTGCATCACTTTAACTATCTGGTGGGGGATGTCCATAGTAGGGGAGGCTGCACATGTGTGGGGACACAGAATATTGGGGAATCCTTTGTACTCTCCACTCTATTTTGCTGTAAAGCTAAAACTGCTCTCAAAAAATGGTCTATTTAAAAAAAAATAATACACAGCTCCTATGATTAATAAAAAAGACATTAATTTCAAAAGCAGTTTATAGAATTCTTTTGCTATTATTAAATAAAACTCAGGGAACTACATGATGAGATCCATCAGTTTACAAAAAGATGCTGGAACCAGAATGTTCCATCCAAGAGAGAATATTCTGAGCATTAGCTATCAAAAAGTCAGTGTTTTATAAACTCCAAAAGCACAGCCCTAATAGGTGACTTTGGTGAGTTTTAGCCAACATTGCTTAAAGAAATAGCCTGAACTAAGGAGAGAGAATGATTTGACATCAATATTTGATACTGACACCTTGGTTTCTGTAAGATATGTACTGGCCACGATATAAAATCCAGTTTTGTAAGTTTCAGAGTTCCCATCCTATGCCAACCCGGCCAGGACTGCTCCTGCTTTAATGGAGTGTACTCTCTGGCTGGGTGATTCAGGGAATAAACAAGTGAGAATGCAAGAAAATCTTAACTTTAGAGGTGTGATGGGCCAAGCAGGGTATTGACAAGTCCTTGGCAGCCTGTTTCCTGGGTGAGGGGCACTGCACCTGAGGTCTGAATGTTGTGAATGCCCTCCACATGCAGACATCTGGTGATGGGAAAGTTTCAGGTGGGTAGGACAATGCCAAGGCAAAGCGTCATGAGAAGAATGAGGTGATTTGGAGAGGGAGGCAGGAGTCCGATCATGCTGACTTGTGGAATTCTTTGAGACAGAAGTCGTCACCTTATAAAGACCTCAGTATTTAGGTAAGTGAATCGAGTAATGATTCTGAGATGGTGTCCACATTCTATTTTAGTGAATGTGTATGTCCTGGCAACCAACATTCCACCAGGGGCTTCCTTTGTGGCTCAGATGGTAAAGAATCCGCCTGCAATGCAGGAGGCCTGGGTTAGATCCCTCGGTCAGGAAGTTCTCCTGGAGAAGGGAACAGCTACCTACTCCAGTATTCTTGCCTGGAGAATTCCATGGACAGAGGAGTCTGTGGGGCTATTGTCCATAGGGTTGCAAGGAGTCGGACACGACTGAGAGACTAAACATGATGTTGTGGTAAGTTTCACCAAGGTAGGAAATATATGAAAAGCGGCAGTGAAGAGCAGAGTGTGTGTGTGTGTGTGTGCACGCACCTGGAAATTAGGGTGAGTTCAATTTATACCCAGCTTCCCAGGTGGCACTAGTGGTAAAGAACCAGCCTGCCAATGCAGGAGACATAAGAGATGTGGGTTTGATCCCTGGGTTGGTAAGATTCCCCTGGAGGGAATGTTGTGAATGCCAATGGGAATGGCAACCCATTCTAGTACTCTTGCCTGGAGAATCCCATGGACAGAGGAGCCTGGTTGGCTATGGTCCATGGGGTTGCACAGAATCTGACAGGACTGAAGTGGCTTAGTGCACTCGCACACACCATGTCTGAGGGACACACAAAAGGGAGGCCCCGTAAATGGAAGATATTCAGATCCAAACTCAGGATTCAGTTCTGATGTAGATGAATCAGAAGAGCCAAGGACTCACCTTGGGAGAGCAGGTCCAGGCAGAGAATGGAAGAGCAGTTCTGCACAGCGTGCTCTCAGCAACGGAGACAGGCATGGAGTGGAATACGTCTAAAAATGGCATGTTCCTTTCAGTGAGTCGGGTATTCACGCAGTGATATTTTTAGTGTGTTATTTACTTAGCTAAATGTTTCCTCTTCAAAGGAAAGAGGAACATGTCGTATTCATCCTAATTGCGTTTTTGTTATGTTGAGAGATTCTGTAGCATACCTTACCCTCTTAAACAACAATTCTTATACATTTTTCGATAAAGATGCAATAACCACAGAAAATCGTCATTTGTAGCTCTGATGATCAAAAATAAATCTTAAGTTTCTGAGCATTAAGCATATACCCAGCAATGTTTATTCTTAGTAAGAAGATTGCATCCCTCACTTCTAAACAAGTGCATACATAGGTGGATGTACAAACAAATAGGACATGCATATTCACTATTAAAATGAATTCACTATTCACTATTAGATGCATCTAATCCTGAGGTAAATTCATTGTTTTAAAAAAATAGCAGATAGATTTCCGTTTTACCAAATTAGACTTCCAAGAGGTGTATCGTTAGAGAAGGCCACAGTTTTTGTTAGCCTAAATTTCTTCTAAATACTTGGGTACTGCTGGTGTCGCAAAACTCCGTTTTTCATGAGTAAATACTCTTCCTGTGAGAAATATAGGAGTGTCTCAAACACGTTCCCAGTTTTTTTTTTTTTTTAATGATATACTTATTTAAGAAACAAACAGAAAGCATAGAGAGAAGTTATTTAATTTTCTTTTCTTTTCCTCGATCCTAGTCCTCAGTAAATTAGCTAACATTGAACATGTAGGGTGGATCCATGTTACAAAACAGCAATCTAGTTAATCCTCCTGAAAACTGTCTTGCCTTGCCTATGGCAGGGAGGGCGAAATCTGCTCTTCCACATTCCTGTGCACACCAGCAACACCCCCCTCCCCATGTCTGTTTACTGAAAGACTCCTCAAATCACAGGGCTTTCTCTCACCCACTCACCTCTACTTATCATTCCCAGTCCTCTTTGCCCAATAACCAACCCCCTTCCTCCAGCTTTATCTTCCCCCAAAATGGCCATCTTTGCACAGAAATTACACTTCTTACTTGAAAGAGCAAATTTTACCTTACATTTCCTCTAAGAAGATCACCACACTGTAAGAATAAACCCTATTATTTTACAGCCCTCACATAATTCTCATTCTAAGATTAAACCTAATTTTAAAAAATTGAAAAAAAAATAGATGCTTTAAGAATATGAACGTGGCTTACTTGTATATTCCCAAGGATAGATTTTAGGAGTCTCTGTAACAAAGGCAAAGAGAAACGAGAAAATAAAAGCCCAAAATGTTTTCACATAAAATATTAAGTAAGAAATTAAACCTGATTTTTTGCTATTTAGTGAAAAATGTACATATATATTGAATTTGTAAAGATTTTTCAAATTCATTCTCCTTCTAAAATGCTAGGTGCCCTCCTAATTTGCCTGAAAATATTGCAAGGAGCTAAATTATTTCAAGCCCTTCAGCTGAAGTGTGGGGTTGCAGCCGGGGTAGGGTCACCACCCAGGCCACCCCACCCTCCTGTGGTGCTCCCAGCGACTGGAATAGCTGGGAAACCTGTGAGGCTAGAGAAACACAAGATGCAGTGCGTGCCTTTGAAGGGGGCGGGGAGATGAATTTCCACACACTGCTTTGGGTTTCAGACGTCTCCAGACTGCAGGTTAACCGTAAGAAAGACTGTCAATTCTTTCGGTCCCTCTGGCCCTTTAAAAAATAAACTGCCAGTTTTATTGGCCTGAATATCACAAGTATTTGATGCAATGTTTTTTTTTTTTTTTCTTTAGGATGGACGAAGGGGGGAGGGTATGGCCAGGATGATTAAAAAAAAAAAAGCATCTGTGAAAAAATGGTACCCTGTTACTAAAGACGTCAGACAAGCTGCAATGCTTAGGTAATGCAGTCCTTTTCTCGCAGACAGAGCACCTGAAAGGAAGCAGGTTTGGCTAATTTTACTAGTCCTAAGCAGCTGACTTTTCTTGTGAAATCCTCAGGGCGGTATCTCGGGAACTGTTCAAAGTTGCCAGCTCCCAACGCCTGGAGGGTGTGAAGACCGGGATGACGACAGAGACTGGAAAAGAAGCGGCGGTGTCCTCTTAATTGCCCCCAGAATATCCAGGGATGGTTAACAGGGACCAGACACACATACACACACAAAGAAACACTGCTTCGGAAGGAGCGGCGCGAGGCAGACGGGGCGCGGGGCTGGGACATCAGCTTGGCCTGCACGCCGCGTTCCGGTCCTCCGGGCTGTCGGTCCCACCTTTCTATGGGAAAAGAGAGAATATTTCGACTTGAAACTTGGGGTGCTCCCGTTTTCTCTTGGGTCTGGGTTGTTCAGCTACACTAGCGAGTGATCAGAAGGCGTGCTAGCTCCTTGCTCGATTTCAGGACGAGGCTGCTCTGGGCGGGAGATGTGTATAAGAGACAGCTTCCAAGAGGTGTATCGTTAGAGAAGGCCACAGTTTTTGTTAGCCTAAATTTCTTCTAAATACTTGGGTACTGCTGGTGTCGCAAAACTCCGTTTTTCATGAGTAAATACTCTTCCTGTGAGAAATATAGGAGTGTCTCAAACACGTTCCCAGTTTTTTTTTTTTTTTAATGATATACTTATTTAAGAAACAAACAGAAAGCATAGAGAGAAGTTATTTAATTTTCTTTTCTTTTCCTCGATCCTAGTCCTCAGTAAATTAGCTAACATTGAACATGTAGGGTGGATCCATGTTACAAAACAGCAATCTAGTTAATCCTCCTGAAAACTGTCTTGCCTTGCCTATGGCAGGGAGGGCGAAATCTGCTCTTCCACATTCCTGTGCACACCAGCAACACCCCCCTCCCCATGTCTGTTTACTGAAAGACTCCTCAAATCACAGGGCTTTCTCTCACCCACTCACCTCTACTTATCATTCCCAGTCCTCTTTGCCCAATAACCAACCCCCTTCCTCCAGCTTTATCTTCCCCCAAAATGGCCATCTTTGCACAGAAATTACACTTCTTACTTGAAAGAGCAAATTTTACCTTACATTTCCTCTAAGAAGATCACCACACTGTAAGAATAAACCCTATTATTTTACAGCCCTCACATAATTCTCATTCTAAGATTAAACCTAATTTTAAAAAATTGAAAAAAAAATAGATGCTTTAAGAATATGAACGTGGCTTACTTGTATATTCCCAAGGATAGATTTTAGGAGTCTCTGTAACAAAGGCAAAGAGAAACGAGAAAATAAAAGCCCAAAATGTTTTCACATAAAATATTAAGTAAGAAATTAAACCTGATTTTTTGCTATTTAGTGAAAAATGTACATATATATTGAATTTGTAAAGATTTTTCAAATTCATTCTCCTTCTAAAATGCTAGGTGCCCTCCTAATTTGCCTGAAAATATTGCAAGGAGCTAAATTATTTCAAGCCCTTCAGCTGAAGTGTGGGGTTGCAGCCGGGGTAGGGTCACCACCCAGGCCACCCCACCCTCCTGTGGTGCTCCCAGCGACTGGAATAGCTGGGAAACCTGTGAGGCTAGAGAAACACAAGATGCAGTGCGTGCCTTTGAAGGGGGCGGGGAGATGAATTTCCACACACTGCTTTGGGTTTCAGACGTCTCCAGACTGCAGGTTAACCGTAAGAAAGACTGTCAATTCTTTCGGTCCCTCTGGCCCTTTAAAACGGGTGGGAGCGCCCAGCCCCGCCGCGGATCATGGTGCAGCAGGCCGAGAGCTTGGAAGCGGAGAGCAACCTGCCCCGGGAGGCGCTGGACACGGAGGAGGGCGAATTCATGGCTTGCAGCCCGGTGGCCCTGGACGAGAGTGACCCGGACTGGTGCAAGACGGCGTCGGGCCACATCAAGCGGCCTATGAACGCGTTCATGGTGTGGTCCAAGATAGAGCGCAGGAAGATCATGGAGCAGTCGCCGGACATGCACAACGCCGAGATCTCCAAGAGGCTGGGCAAGCGCTGGAAAATGCTGAAGGACAGCGAGAAGATCCCGTTCATCCGGGAGGCGGAGAGGCTGCGGCTCAAGCACATGGCCGACTACCCCGACTACAAGTACCGGCCCCGGAAAAAGCCCAAGATGGACCCGTCGGCCAAGCCCAGCGCGGGCCAGAGCCCGGAGAAGAGCGCGGCGGGCGGCGGCGGCGGCGGGAGCGCGGGCGCGGGCGCGGGCGGCGGCGCCAAGACCTCCAAGGGCTCGAGCAAGAAATGCGGCAAGCTCAAGGCCCCCGCGGCCCCGGCGGCCGGCGGCGCCAAGGCGGGCGCGGGCAAGGCGGCGCAGCCCGGGGACGGCGGCGGCGCGGGCGACGACTACGTGCTGGGCAGCCTGCGCGTGAGCGGCGCGGGCAAGACGGTCAAGTGCGTATTCCTGGACGACGACGAGGACGAAGAGGATGACGAGGACGAGCTGCAGCTGCGGATCAAGCAGGAGGCGGACGACGACGACGACGAGCCGCCGCCGCACGCGCAGCTCCTGCAGCCGCCGGGCCAGCAGCCGCCGCCGCCGCCGCTGCTGAGACGCTACAGCGTCGCGAAAGTGCCCGCCAGCCCCACGTTGAGCAGCGCAGCCGAGTCCCCGGAGGGCGCGAGCCTGTACGACGAGGTGCGGGCCGGCGCGGCCTCGGGCGCGGGGGGCGGCAGCCGCCTCTACTACAGCTTCAAGAACATCACCAAGCAGCACCCGCCGCCGCTGGCGCAGCCCGCGCTGTCGCCCGCGTCGGCGCGCTCCGTGTCCACCTCCTCTTCGTCCTCCTCGTCCAGCGGCGGCGGCGGTGGCGGCGGCAGCAGCAGCAGCAGCAGCAGCAGCGGCGGCGAGGACGCCGACGACCTGATGTTCGACCTGAGCTTGAATTTCTCCCAAAGCGCGCACGGCGCCGGCGACCAACAGCTGGGGGGCGGCGCGGCGGCCGGGAACCTGTCCCTGTCGCTGGTGGATAAGGATTTGGATTCGTTCAGCGAGGGCAGCCTGGGCTCCCACTTCGAGTTCCCCGACTACTGCACGCCCGAGCTGAGCGAGATGATCGCGGGGGACTGGCTGGAGGCGAACTTCTCCGACCTGGTGTTCACGTATTGAGAGGAGGGGTGGGGTGGGGGCGCCCCGTTCTCACTCTTTTTTCTCTGGCGGGTGCAGAGCAGGGTTCCTTGGGAGGAAGTCGTGGTGGTCGTGATGATGCTGATGATACAAGGTTTTGGTGTCGACGGTGATGGCGGTAGGGTGGAGGGGCGAGAAGAAGATGCTGATGTTGATATGATGTCGTGACACAAAGAAATTGGAAAGATGCTGAAAATTTTGGTGGAGTTAAAGTGAAATGAGTAGTTTTTGAAACATTTTTCCTGTCCTTTTTTTGTCCCCCCATCCCACCCCCTCTCCCTTCCTTGATCGTGTCTCAAGGTAGTTGCATACCTAGTCTGGAGTTGTGATTTCCCCCCCTCCCCTCAAATGTGTTTTTGTAATTACTGTTTCTTTTTTTTCCCTGAAATTCGCGATGGCAACAAAGGCGGAGGGGACGGGGCGGGGGAGGGGAACGAGGACCCGCTCCGGAAGGCGCTGTTTGAAGCTTGTTGGTCTTTGAAGTCTGGAAGACGCCTGCAGAGGACCCTTTGGCAGCACAACTGGGGAGTTGGTTGGAGATTTATTTTATTTTATTTTATTTTTTTCTTAAGAGATCTTAAGAACTGGTGATTTTTTTTAAAAAAAAATACAAACACAAAAACAAAAAAGGGACCATGGCAAATTTTTTAATTTAATTTTATTTTTTTGGAGGGAGAAAACTGATGTCTTCTATGCATCCGATTCTTAACAAAACTGCAGGGAGCTTGAAAAAATGCAGACTGTACAAACGCTTAAAAAAAAAAAAACTGTGAACTGACTTAAGATCAGAGTTTACTTTTCAGATCAAATTGTTTATGGTTTTACAAATGTGATTTCTACTTGCCAACTTTTTTTTGGTAACTTGTTCCCTTATACCTCCTTGATTGAATACCAGGCAGCCTAGACCTCAGTACAAAAGGTATTGAAACATTTTTGATACATAACAGACCTCAGTCTTTTTTAAAAATTAATATATTTTCAGGCGTATTTTTGTACAGTGAAAAGGGAACATTCTTGCTGTGTTTTTTCAGTAAGACTTTCAGGCACTTCTTCCCTTTTGATTTCTTTTTTTCCTCTTTTTTTTTTTTTTTTTTTTAGCATGCAAGTATGTTGGTACGTTATGTCCTGGTTTAAAAAGGATTAAAATTTTAAAATAATCCTTGCATCTAAAGGCCTTGTGGTTTAAAAAAAAAGCAAACTTTTTTTGTACAGCTATAGTAGAGATTTGTTCAATATTTGTAGGTAAAGATTTATTGAAAACGGTGATATAGACCTCAGAGCTGTTATCTTAGTTTAAAGATTGTATATGTACTGTACTATAGTAGGACTTTATGTATCTCATACGCTGTGATATGTGGATGGGGCCCCAGATGGAAGGTTTGAAACTGGATTCTCGATTTTTAGCAAAAAGAAAAAGGCACATAGTTTAAAAAGTTTCTCATTTTGTGCAATATAATCTAAATAAAGTACAGACCATCTGCATATTTTGTAGCAAATGGTGGCAAAGCAGACTCAATGCACTGTCGACATCATTGCCTGTTTTTTTTTTTTTTTTGGTGCTGGAAGTCTGTATCTTGACAATTTTAATAAATCAGCTGGAACTGATAGAAACTCGCATCGCCCATAGTCTCTGTGGAAGTCCTACTGGCGGTGGTGTTGTCGCAGGGCATTCAGAGACGAGGCCCTTGTGCGCGCGGGTGGGAAGGTGGCCGGAGCGAATCCCATATTCTCCGGGCTTCGGCTGGAAGTGCTCAATGGCTGGCCAATTCCTCGCTTCTCTTTCGGTGGCTGGTTAGGCAAACCCGGGGCGGAGGATTCTTTTCTCTCGGCCTTCCCTTCACTCCCAGCTTTGCAACCCCATTTCCTTTCTCACCTCCTCCTCCGCGACTCCCACCCTCCTCTCCCTGCCCATCCGGACGGCGGGCGGGCAGCGCGGGCACCGGGCCGGGCGGGGGTCAGCCTTCTCGGCGAGGGGCCGCGTCGGGGCTGCGCGTCGCGGTAACCCGCGCCCTTGGGTGGCCAGCGCTGGGCGCGCGCGGATGCTCGCCGTTCTCCCTCCTTAGAGGCGGGGGACAGCCGTTTCCAATTTTGAATTTTTTTTTTTTTCTCGACGCTACATGTCCGCCTGTGCGCTGGTGGGAAGCGCTGCCAGAGTGCTGGACCGCGAGCGGAGACCGGCGCTGGGGCGTGGTGGTCGGTATTCAGTCTCTTCGGCGTCGCCGGGAGAGCGGGGCGCGGCGGGCCCGAGGCTGGGGAAGGAGCGCCCTGAAGGCTGGCCCAGGGTGGCGGGAGGAACGGCGCACGGCCACCGGAGAGTCTGTGCGGGCGGAGCTGCGGGAGGAGCTGGCCGAGCGTGGGGGGAGGGGGTGCGTGTAACCAAGGGCGCCTGGGCTGCGGCCGGGGACCCCAAAGACAGGGCCCCGGGTCCTGGGCGCCTGGCTTTCTCCGCGCGGACGACGCGCGCGCCTGGGCGCCGCGCCCTGGGGCCTGGAGACGCGCGAGAAGACCCGCGCCGGGGCCGCGAGGGCGCCGAGCTGCGGGGATGAGCGGGAAAGCCCGCCCGGGCCCCCGGCTCCAGGGTCGCGCGCCGGCTCCAGGGGCGTCCTGGAGATGGCCGGGGGCGGGCGGGCTCCTAGGTGGTTCGGCTCTCCGTGAGGGGCACCGTTTGCCTGGCCCGTCGACTCCCGCTCCCCGACTCTCGTTTCCCCAGACCCGGCCGCCTGTGTCCCGGAGCCTTCGCGGCGGCCCCGGCTGGCAAGCGCCGCCCGGCACGCGCGCCCCTGGCCCCGCGCCCTTTCGGTGCCTTCGACCCGTCTTTCCCCGGGGGCCGCGCCGAGGGAGGCAGGGAGGCTGCGCGGAGGCTGCGCCGGGGCCCGAGCGCCAACCTCAAGCTCTGCCTCCGAGAGAGCGGGCGCCTGCAGTGGGGGAGGTTTGCAGTGGCTCATTGAAACTAGGTGCAAAATCACCTCTACAATCTTGGTCACCTACTGCAGTGAATTACCAAGGTTTGGTCTCCGTTTTTTATTGAGATGCTGGCGAGATGAATGCTCCACGCATTGCCGGGAGATGCTAGGCCAGGGGCGCGCGGGCACCCTTCCAGCCTGGCCTCCTTCTCCCCTGCCTCTAGGGCCCCGTCCCTGCCTGCTTGGCCTCCCCCGGCCTCCCTCCTCTTCTCGGCGAGCCTCCACCCCGGCCCCTACCCCCTGGGATGCGAAGCCAGCAAGCTTTGGCCGTAGATGGACACATTTCTTTTCTGTGGCTGTTTCATTTCTAGGAATCATCAGATTTCCGTAGAACACTTGGGAGGAGAAAGGGCTGAGGGTGTTAAATAACAAGGTTCTCAACATTAGAACTGGATCTCTGGAATTGTTTACCTCCCCCTCTTGCCCCCCCCCCCCAAATGATAAGACTGATGTAGTCGTTGGTGGGACATTTATTTTAGCCACGAGTAATTGAACCAGCGGTTTACAATTGACGCTTCTCTGTGCTGGGAATTTTACATGGTGGCCCTCTGCTGCAGTTCTAAAACTTGTTGAAAACACAAACCCATTCATAAAATTGAGTCGATGTACTTGGAAAACCTGAAAACTTTGCATGTATTTTATGTTTCAATCATAGATGAATCGGACATTTTCTGTGGTGAGGTAGAAACTTTGCAGTAGTAACATGTAATGATTTGGCTTCAGAATGGAAAAGCATAGTCTGGATGAAAATTTTCAAAAAGCTATGTAGCCTAAGTTCTTGATAGTAAAAGAAGAAAAAAAATAGAGATCGGCGATCTAAAATTAAAAACCTGTTAGAACTCAGGACAGGCGCTTGAATGCGCTTTAAACAATATTTAAGGCTGTTTTGATGAATGCATTGTGAAAATCATTCTTAATTCTTTATTGAATGTCTAAAACATAATATAATACACAAGGTATTCTTGCCACTGGATAGTCTTCAATAAAAGTTTAACTGCATTTTTTTGGTCTCTTAAGTAAGTCTTATTTTGAACTAAGCATTGACAGAATATTTTTAAATAGTAAGGGGGGAGGGGGGAGGGATGCCTAGTGCTCTGCAGCTTAGTCAGTGGGTGTCCTGCTGTTTGTAAGTTGTTCACAGATTTAGGATGGCATTTTACTAAGATTTCCATCTTAAAGAACTTGAACCAGCATTCTCTTATTCTTTAAACTGTGGAAATAATCTTCCAGTTTTTACACTCTGATATGCATCCTTTTATTAAAAATATATAATGCTAATGAAGGCAGTGTATTTAAACTGTGCTTTGCAAATATTATGTATGTTATGAATGACTACAGTCACAGGGCAAATTATTTGTTAGATCCTTTTGGGGGAAAAAATCATTAAAACCATTTTGAGCAGAGATGTTTCATTTTAATGTTAATTGAGAGGAAGTGATTTAAATATGCATGTATATAGCAGTCAGGATCACTTAGGGTTGTTTTTTTTTTTTCCTTTTCTTTGAGAAAGAAAAAGACTCAAACAGCAAGACTTGTTTTTCCCTTCCCTGGGAGTTGGAACCAGAGTCATTTGCTATTGGTACACTTTGAGAAACTCACGCTTGTTTTTCTCTTCAGAATTTAAATGACTTTTGAAAGTAATCTGAGAAATAAAGCAAATAAGTTGCTCTTTTTTAAAGTAGTCATTCAATATAAATATATTATATCAATCTTAACTTTTTTATTCTCTGATATGATTAATAATATGTATATTCTTACTTTTTCTTCTAATGGGCATATGTATCCTTGTAAACACTTTATAGAGAGGTTTTCTTGGACTCTCCCATTTATAGAATCTTTATACTCTTTTACTGTGGTCCCCTGCTTTTAACAGATTTCTGAGGCCAATATATTTGTGCTTTTTTCTTATGTAGGATGACCAGCGAAAATAGTTTACTGAGTTGTCGATTTTATCAGTAGATAAGAAACTTTCTTTATTACAGCTTCAGGGAAGATTTTTCAGGATATTTCTCAGTTATTGTAAGGGCCAAATTTTATAAAATTTCATTAGGAATGTCAGTTTCAAATACCCTTTGTATAGCCTAGGCCTGTAAGAATACCAAGACTGAGCCTTATGTATCTAACACGGGAATTCACAAGCTCCCAAAGTAACCGTCTCCATGTAATGACTCTTAGACGTCCTTTTCAGCCATCTGGCTATTTTAATCATTGGTCCTTTCTCACTGTTCATTTATTGGATTTTTTCTGCCACACCCCCTTTCATTTGATGATCTGGCAAAGTCTGCTCTTTGATAACCCCTTTTTCTTCCCCCTTTCTGTGGAGCCCTCATTTTCAATCACAATAAAGATTAAACACAATTTCTTAAACTCAGTTCTCTTCCATTTTACCTTGCTACTGGCTGTTTTCTTGAATCCTAACATAGCTTTTTTTTTTCTTCCTTTTTTCACTGTAGTTATTTTTTTTAACACTACCTATATCAACTAGCTGCCTAATTAGTTTTATCTCTTCCATGTGGATGCAGTGAGTTTTTAAGAGAATTTCACAAACAAGTAGTTTTTTAGTGAACTTAAACAGAAGTTTAAAGGAGACCTATTTTTATACTCAGTAAAAGCACAAAAGTGCAGAAAGTATACAATGGCTTACAAAGGGAAACATAAGTTCATAATGTTCCATGTATAAAAGTAATAATTTTATTGGGTAGAGATACTCCGAGAAGATTCAATACCTCTGCCAGTGCACAGACAGGACTGTTTTACATGACCCGGGAACTTCTGTTGCAAATGGATCACTTCTCTGTAGAGAAAACAAACCACTAAGAGCAATATGGTCAAGCGGAGATGTGTTTTGACATGAGCGATCGGTGAATTGAGACAACCTGGATGGGCAGACGTGAGGCTTCCTTCTCAATGTTTGATCAAGCTTCTTTTACTTAGTCACATAGATGTGGATTTTCTCTGCTGTGAAAATGACACAGCAGAGCAGTATGACAAGCTGTTGGAAAATGCGTAAAAACAAAATTCACTCTAGGGTCCTTGAAGTGACTTTGATGCTGACCTTATTTTATTAGACCTATTATATTTCCTCGTTATAAAAAAAAGCCACTGGAAATATTGCTAATATGCAACCTAAAGAATTTTGATCAACTAGATATTGACAAAGGGCCCTCTTGACACACATTTCTTCATCCAGCTTCTATTCAGAAACACAGTGCCCTTGGATCACATCGGGCAAAACATTGTATGCCATTACCCTTAATTTCCCATTTTGTCTATTTTTACTCTTGTACATAAGTGGTGGGTTTAAGAGTCTTTGGCATTTGTTCCATGACACCCTTTTCTGGAACGGACTGTTTTAGGAAGGAGCCTGCTGTTCCAATGTGGTGGTGGCTTAACAGCGCTCCCTGGAGGCCACCAGGACGGGGCCACTGACACCCAGAGCAGTTTCCAGCAGGACGCTGCCCAAGTCTGTATTTTCAGAGCCACTCCAGGTTTGGTAGCAGGAAAGCTAAAAAAAACCCTTTTGTTTAGAAGTCTGAGTGGTTTGCGGAGGGGGGGGAACCTTGTTTAGAGTTTGCATGCCAGCGCACGACCAGAGGCTGTGAAACAGAGGGAACTGCTCCCTGAGGCCGGGCGCTGGAGGATGATGTCTGATAGCACTAAGGGGAAAAGAAAATGCATGGCGAAGTCTTGTCTTCTGTACCCTGTCTAGCATGCAGAGTTTCGTGTGTTAAAACGGTGTATGACATTGCTGTATCAAAGTTGTAAAATTAAGCATTATTTATTGAAAACTATGTATTTTTTTGTAAAAACCTGATCACATAGAGCATATCAGTGGCTGTGCTTGGTGTTTCAATGGAACCAGCTTCTTGCCCCACCCCCTTGGAATGCAGCGCTATTGCTCAGGGTTGAAAATAGTATACCCCAATGTCTCTTTTGCAAGAGTTTTTCACAGAGGAATACATTTGTTCAAAAGACTCTAATAAAATTGTGTGATTGATCTGCACTTGTGGTTTTCATGTGGCTTTTTTCCTGTTTTGCATCTTGATAACGACTGCTCAGTTTCTAATATGTGGTCCTCCATACTGATACTGTGGACAGGTTCTGGAAAGTTCTGAGTGTCAGCCCGGAGAAGAACAGGCCCCCAGAAATGCTTTGCGCAGGTTTGAGAGCTGCTGATGTTGCAAATAAGCATGATGATAATGTCTTGAGATTTTTAACTGGTCAACTGAGTGAGTCAAAGCATAGACTATAGAAGGGTAGATGGACATGTGTTGCCAGAAATGCTTGAAGTAGAAAATGAAGGAAGATTATCAGGGGCAGTTGCTGCTGTTGAATTCAATACCAGCAAACTCCGTTTCTCTGTGTCTTTTTCTTTTCTATAACAATTTACAGCGTAAATGTATTTTGACATAGAAATCATTCTGTATTGAGATTCTTGATATAAAATACTTTTATGGAAGCCTGTAAGTGATCCTTGGAACTATTACCAGATTTTTTAAAAGATGTGTTTACATGGTGAGTGTTTGTTGTATATTAAATTTGCTTTTGTAGAAATGTTTGTGTTGTATTGTAACCAATTTTCAAGTGCACAGCTAACACAACCACACATAAGTGCTTACTTACACCAGTTTTCAGTACAAACCAAAGGACAAACAACTGAGTTATCTATGGCAACTCAGGCTCATCATTAGAAAACATAGTCAGTGTTTTCAATTCATGAGTATCCTAGGATGTTTTTCACTTTGGTAGAATTTTATTTTATTTATATTTTAAAGGAAACAAAAAAATAGACCCTGTGTGAATGATACCAGGCATAAACATTCCTTGCAATTAATTACTAAAGGATCCTGAATGTGTTTCAAATTCCTCATTGCGACTCCTTGTGCTGTTTGTTATACTCCTTGACTTTCAAGCTGTGGGTTTCATAAAAACAGGAAAAAAATAATTCAGCAGTTAAATTATTGAAGAGACATCTATGGCTAAAATATCACTGGTAGGAAAGCATAAACTCTGGCTTGGCGAGTGTCCCATTAAATCTAGCCAGGAATGAAAGGAAGAGGAGATATCCCCTACCTCAGTGATGGCTTATCTGTAAAGGACAGTAGAAACAGTAACCCTGGACTCAAGGATGAATGACATTCTTGTTGGAAGCTACACTGGCTCCACTTGAAGGAAAAAAACTTTTATGATATGTATAGCTGGTGAATGGGCCATCACTGAATCCTGATTTTGACAGTAGGTCAAGCCCATGTAACTTCATTAAAAATGTGATGCACTTTGATCTTTTGAGACTCGTGGGTATGGAATACGGCCATAGCGGGGAGGGCCTATCGCTTTACATTTTGTCATCTCAGAACAATTGCATAGCTACAGACTGTTCACTCTGTGACCAGACAGAAAGTTAGATCTCATCATAATAGATGGCACAGTGAGTAGACTGAAAAAAATGAGGGATAAGATTCACCTTTTTGATGTCTCTTTCTATGAAATAATCACCAGTGTATATTTAGCTTGAGTTTACACATCATAGGTTCCAATCGTTTGCAGTACCCATCATTAGCTACTTCTGCTAGCCTTAGCATATTCCCCTTTTCCGCTGGACCTAAAGACCCTGTCTTTCCAGGGCCCCTGACTGAGGTTAATTTGGCCTAGAGGTCCCCAAACTAAAGGATAGCTCACGAGGACTTCCTTGGCAGTCCAGTGGTTAGGACTCCATGCTTTCACTGCTGAGGCCCAGGTTCGATCCCTTGTTGGGGAACTAAGATCCCATAAGCCACCAAGCAGCTTGACAAACAGACAAAACACAAGCAAACCTCCCCCAAAAAAACAAAACAGAAAGATCACTCATGGATGAAAGGCTTGCTTCAAACCTGGAACTCATTCTGTCTCTCTCAAGAGTTAAGCTGAACTAATAGTTAGAATCCTCCTTCTCAAATTTGGGCTTGAAAAACATGTAGATCTGCTGACTTCTCTGCAGGATTTGGATAGAGAGGTGGGGAAGGTCTCGCATGGCTGGAGTAGGCATTGTAGCTAGACAGAGGCCAAAAACAAGGGGAAACTGAGAAGCAGAAATGGGAGGCAGAGAAATCCTGAGGGAGAATCCTGTAACTCCTTAGACGGAACTCCACTGCCTGGTGGAGTGTCCTGGTGGCTGCAGGCCAGGTCAGTGGGGTTAACTACAGAAATCAGTGGACGCTGGCAGTCTACTCAATAGTTGATTGTCCACTTTTCTTTACTAAAATGCACACTTTGGTTTGAATCACAATAAGACCAGCTGGAAAGGTAGCGTCCCTTGCAGAGAGGTGCCCTGTGACATGGTTCTGAGCAGGGAGATGTTGCTCAGGCCAGCTCAGTGAGACCTCCAGGAAAACACCTTTACAGGAAGGCATATGGGGTGGTCACATGCCATTCTGCAAAGGCTCCTTCCATTTGGGATGTAGATGTGATGGCTGGAGCCACAGGTATGAGCCTGAAGCAGAGGAAAACGGAATTCCAGAGTACTTGACCAGCCCGCCAGATCACCCCAACCAGAGCTCAGGTTTGAGTTGGTAGCGGTTACACAGATTTTCTCTTAAATGTGGCCAAACCGAAACCAAATAAACCCCTATTTTGGGGGGATTATTTGAGAGCATCTGTGTTTCTTTTAACCCAGTGAGAACAACCAAAAGGAGTCCAGATAGCCAGAGTGAGGATAGCATGTTAAATATTGGAAAATGAAAGAGTTTAGTCAAATGCACAAAAGTAAAATAAGTTTTCAAAAATGGTAAAGAGGGAAAGAAAGAAATGTCAAGCATTTCCACTCACACAGGACATTGGCTTTACCCTCTGAAATTTTAGATTGATTTTTAAGAAACATCTACATCAAAGATTTGTTTGAGAATGACTTTGCATTTGTAGATACTTAGAGCTTTAGGATGGCACAGCATCCCACATTCATCTTCAACTCTCAGATGTGTCAGGACCCCTTTGCCAAGAAATAACTCTTCAGGGACCCTGGTCCCCAGCACAGCCTTCCTCACTATTGTGTTAAATCAGGGCTTATTTCAGTGGGTAGATGTCATCTCAAAACAAAGGGGTCCTCAAATGTTATTCATTCCTATTTTGTCCCTTATAGGTAAAATTTTGATTTTCTAACTTGTCGAATGGCAAAAGTCACGAGCTTAGTGGAGTGAATTCAGGACCTAAAGAAGCAGAAGTGAAGGAGAAGGAGGGGGAGGAGGAGAAGAAAGAAGTGGGAGGGAGAGAAGACAGATTAATAAGGAATCTATAAAGACACACACATATTAATAGCTCAAAACTCTGGGGTCATCTCGTGAGAGTATAAACAGCTGCACTCAGGTGATTCTGAATGTGTCACTGTGTTCTATCACATTACAAAAATCAGTGTTTATAGTAGTGACAGTGAGCCATGAAAAACGTGTTTAAATAGTGCTCATTTGTGACCTATTTAACAAGGCTGGGGAGTATGAGATCGCGTCTTAAGTATTTCTATTCAACGTCATTTTAAATCAAACCAGAAGGTTCTAGAAGATTCACTTCTGCCTAAGCCCTTTCCACGTGCTAGTGTTTTATTAGAAAAAAAAAAAAAAAGTCTTTTTGGAACAAAATCTAGCAGGAGTTAAAACGAGTAAAGAGCCTTTGCTTGGGGGTGGGGGCCACACAGGCAAGCTGGAGAGACCAAAAGAGAGCTCTGCGTGGCCCCCAGTGGAGAGGCTTGGGCAGGAGGCTAAGATGCCCCTTTTCAGTCCAAGTCTGTACGATCCAGAGATGTGGAGGAAGGCCTCTGGGCTGCGTGAGGGGCATGGTGGGTGAGGGGGAGGAGAGGAGGCCTGGCCAAGTAAATGTAGCCAGAAGCAAAGCAGGCTGGAGAGTCCTCGGAGTAGAGCCTTGGGGTAGACGAGATGGCCAGTCACCCTGAAAAGCCCAGAATGACCCAGGAGGCTGGGGACCCTGAGTTGGGGGAGGGAGGCAGCTGGCAGAGGGGAGGTGACCTCCGAGGGTGAGGGAGCGGGAGGATGAATACAGCACGAGGAATAAAGGAATTTGGTTGTGTTTGGATTAAAGGGAAGAAAAAAAGAAAAAAAAAGTCCGGGAAGAGAAACAGTAGAGTCTGTAAATCTGATTTTTCGCTTGGTTGGTGTGACATTAATGGGAGTGGAGAAGGGGGAGGAAGGCCAGGGGCACTCTTGGGGACATTTCATATTTTAGTTGTTGTAAAAACATCTCCGGAGAAAGGTCCTTGAAGTCAAGAGCTGGCCCAGGGGTGATCCCAGGCGGCCCAGAGGTCTGGTTGGGATTCCTGCCCTTTCTCTTCCAGTTCCTATGTGGATGGTAATTCCACGTTGTCACCCTGCTTCTCTGCCCTGCCCCATCCCCCCCAAGATGAAACCGGAGCAGAAGGGACTAAGTGGGTCTGTGGGAGCCCCCACCCTGCCGCCTGGAGAGCCCGGTTTCCTGTCTTTCTGCCGTGCATCCCTGGAGTGGGGACCACCGTGCCACGCGCCTGGCCTTGCTCCGGGTGGTACAGCAGCGCTCGGGTGCACACGTGGTCGTCAGGACACCACGTGGTCCTCAGGACACCACGCGGTCCTTGGCTCCTAGAGTTGAGTCATCGCAGGCAATGCCTCAGGCCGTCACGCTGCAAGAGCAGGGACCCTGCTGCCTTGTGGGGTCCTGGGTCCCCAGACTGGCACTTCCTCTCTTGTGTGCTGCAGGAGTAAGTCAGAAGTGAGGCTGTTCCGGAGATCTCTGGGCTGGGGCTCTGGGGGCTCACCGGGGAACCCGGGTGGCCGACCCTGTGAGTGGAGAAGAGGCCCCGCGGTGAGTCGGCCAGTGTCGGAGCAGAAGCCCGGTCAGTTCCAGAAAGGAGACTGGCCACTAACATGCCCTCCAGGGTTCTCCTCCTCTCCCGGGGAAGAGGGCGCAAGGCAGCTCACTGAGGTTTCAGGAGAACTTTCCCGTGCCGCATTCTCAGCTGGAGCTTCCTGCTGCCACACCTGAAGGAGGTCATCCCCAGCTACCTTGGAGGCACTCTTAAAAATACAGCAGAGACGCAATTTAAATAGCGACACAGTCTTACCAGGACAACAGTCAGTTGTAATTCCTGACTAGCGAGGTGGTGTCAGGACGGTGGTCACCTTGGATTACTCCATAGGTGAGAAAAACCACGCGTTAAATACAGATCTCAGCTTTGCGTCCATCAAGGAGTTATGTAAGGAGGCGAAGAATAAGTTAGAAATGATTTTTTGATACATTGTCATTTTAAAGTAGTTCAGTGGTCTCTAAAGGTAATAAAGCCAGCAATTATCAGTTAGAAATCATTTTTCTGTGAGCTCTTTAAGTACTTATCGCTCTTCTTTGAGAAGCTGAATTCAGGTCCTGATGCAACGATCTCCCAAAGAGGTTGCTTAGCATCCTCTGAAGGATGACGGTGGAAAATAGTTGTGCTTTGTTTTTATTTCTTTTCTAGTTTATAGAAATGATATTATCCTTTCATAGCATTTACTGATTAGATTGACAGTGGCACATGTATATAATTTGGAAAATAATGCTTCCATTGAGGGTGATTGCTCAAAAAATTTAATAGCCAGGACTGAAGGACGTGACAAAAATAGAAGCCTCTGCCTGTACTGGAATACAGAGACAGTGTGCTCTGCTGTGAGGAACAGTGGATGAAGAAATAGGGAAGTGGTTTCCAATTCTGTCCAGTCTCCTGTTCAGCTGTGCTGCCTTAAATTACTTGCTCTGCCTCTCTGGTTCCTTGTGTCTTCATGCATAAGCTGGTGGCTGAGCTAGATCATATTTGAGATTCCCTTCAGGTCTAACAACTAAATGATAGTTGTTAGAACTGTCTTAGGCCTGAAAGGTCTTAGAGCTAACTTAGACCTGAACGGTCTAAGCAGCCAACATTTATTTACTCAGAGAGGGCCTGTTTGGAAGCATTGGTATAAATTCGTGCTTTCAGAGTCTGCAGGTCTTGTAAAGGAAGGAATAACCAGACACCCCATAGCCCATAGAAGCTGAAGAGACAAGGCCTCACTGATGTTTCAAACATCAGTGGTCCAAACTAAAGGGCCCTCAGCCCTGTATTTCATTCTGTTGTTTGGGGGCTGGTCTGTGTTGCACTTTAAAAGAGAGGAGAGAAGTTAATTATTTTTGAGATAAGGAAATTCTCAAACTCAAGGTTTTTTTGTTTATTTTCTCATTGAAATATAGTAGATTTACAATGTGTTAGTTTCAGGTGTGTAGAAAAATGATTTGGTTATTTTATATATATATATTGTTTTGCAGATGATTTTCCATTATCAGTTCCTACAATGTACTGAATATTGTTCCCTGGGTTATGTAGTGGGTCCTCGTTATTTGTTTTTTATATAGTTTGGCATGATGTAGTGACTGAACAACGATGTAAGTATGCATCTGTTAATCCCAGTTCCCCATTTATCCATCCGCCTCCATTTCTCCTTTGTAACCATTGCTTTGTTTTCTATGTCTGTGAGTCTATTTCTGTTTTGTAAATGAGTTCATTTGTATCATTTTTTAAAGATTTCACATGTAACTGACATCGTATGGTATTTGTCTTTCTCTGTCTGGCTTACTTCACTTAGTGCGACAATCTCTGCCTCCCCTGATGTTACTGCAGATGGCTATTTCATTCTTTTTTATGACTGAGTCGTATTCCATCTTTATCCATTCATCTGCCAATATATGTTTAACTTGTTTTCATGTCTTGACTACTGTAAATAGTGCTGCAATGAACACTGGGGGGCATGCATACTTTCAAATTAGAGATCACGTCTTTTCCTGATATATTCTGGGAATGGCATTGATGGACCATGTGGTAATTGTATTTTTAGCTTTTAAAGGAAACTCCATGCTGGTGGATAGAAGTTTTTTTAAAAAAAATCATTTTTATTTCAGCTGATGAACATCTTTAACTGCAAAAGCACAAGCATATTGCAGCATTAAAACAGGTAACATTTCACAAAACACGAATCTGGTTTTCAAACGCAAGAAATAAATGACAAAATCACACAGTCAAAATAACGGACTTCTGGGCCCACTTTCCAAAATACTGATTTGGTGTCTTTGAAGTGAGACCTGGAAACTATACATTTAACCCTTGTATCCAGGTGATTCTGAGGCTGTGGGGCCACAGACCAGCTTCTGAGACCCAGGGCCCTAAATCTAGGAGAGAATCATACAAAACAAAAATTTATTTTGCCCCAAACCGGTGTCTCAGGACCAAGTAATGAGAATAGACACACCCTTGTCTTGCCACACCTTGACTTTTCTTTGCTTGTTCACTGAGTGGCTGCCATGGGGAGGGACGGTGAGAAAATAAAGGAAAATGGGAAGTCCTGCAGGCCTGTAAATAATGAGCAGTCTGAGCGTTTAACACAGTTCAGACACTGTCCTATTTTCTGGATAGTGGGGCAGTGGCTCTGACACATGCCCAGCCATCAACATTGTGATGCCCAGCAGCGAAATCAACAGTTCAGTTCATTTCAGTTGCTCAGTTGTGTCCGACTCTGTGCGACCCCATAGACGGCACCCAAACTCATCTCCGTTGAGTCAGTGATGCCGTCCAACCATCTCATCCTCTCCTCCCGCCTTCAATCTTTCCCAGCATCAGGTCTTTTCAAATGAGTCAGCTCTTTGCATCAGGTGGCCAAAGTATTGGAGTTTCAGCTTCAACATCAGTCCTTCCAATGAAATCAACGGCAGTTCTCAAATGATGGGTGGGCGTCAGCGTCACTCAAACTTCGTGTGTTTGGATTTTTACCTGTGAAATGAGGACCATAATCCTTGTTTCATGAGGGTGTTCTCTTGCTTAATTAACATTTGTAAAGCTTTTGGAGGCCTACCAACTTAAATTAATGGGCATTAAAACTGACATCCAGGTCCAATGATACAAAGCCTTGGGACTGGGTACTCAAGGAGAGAAAAGAAAAGAAAAAAAATCTGAGTTGGGACAGATGGTTTGTTATATACTTTTACAAAATGAAACAGGAGACAGAGATGTTCTACAAGAGCTAACAAAGACACAAAGCAAAAAGGACATGCAGGGAAGATGCGGCTTGGGATTTGGTTTAGAGTTGAGGAGACATGGCATGACATAGTCAACTGCTGAAGGAGTGTGCCTGGCTCAGTGACTAGTAACTATGCTGACAGCTGGGGGCCACAGCACTTTAATAGGAAAGACCAATCAAAAACTTCTAGAGAAAATGTTGGGGAGTCCAGAGTGGCCCCTGGGATTGTTAATGTCCATGAATACGTGACTGGGCTAAGGGATGCCCAAATAGCTGATAAAACCTTATTTTGTGGTGTGTGCAAGGATGTTATGGGAAGAAATGAGCATTTGAACCAGTCAACAGAGTGAAGAACAACCACCCTCACCAATCCTGTGAGGACCCCAGTAGAACAAAAACACTCAGGAAGGTTGGGTTTGCTCTCTGCTGACTTTGTGCTGGGTGTCCACCTTTTCCTGCCCTCAGACATTGGAGCCCCTGGTTCTTTGGCCTTTGGATTTGGCGAACTAACACTAGCAGCTTCCCTGTTTCTCAGGCCTTTGGCCTTAGAAAGAATTAGACCACCAGCTTTCCTGGGTCTCCAGTTTGCAAATGGCAGATCATGGCATTCTTAGCCTCCATGATCATAGAGGCTAGTCGCGATATTAAATCCCCTCTTAAACATCTCTATGAATCCTATTGAAGAGCCTGGACTAATATAGACCTCCAGTCCTATTTCCAAATCCTAACACCCGTAGTGATGTTCTCTCACTTCTAACTAATTCCATTCCCGAAAACAAAGCACAATAATTGAAGGGAATCAGAAGATCATATTAATTTTTAGGTGGTAATTTTCTTTTTAGCAGTTTAAGCTTGATTTTTTTTCTCCTGACAGGTAAGACAATTATATTTTTTCCAGTAGCCATGTACAGATGTAAGAGTTGGACCATAAAGAAGGCTGAGTGCCAGAGAATTGATGCTTTCAAACTGTGGTGCTGGAGAAGACTCTTGAGAGTCCCTTGGACAACAAGGGGATCAAACCAGTCAATCCTAATGGAAATCAACTCACTAGAGGGACTGATGCTGAAGCTGAAGCTTTGATACTTTGGCCACCTGATGTGAAGAGCAGACTCATTGGAAAAGACCTCGATGCTGGGAAAGATTGAAGGCAGGAGGTGAAGGGGGTGACAGAGAATGAAATGATTGCATGGCATCACCTCACCAAATCAATGGACATGTGTTTGAGCAATGTCTGGGAGATAGTGAAGGACAGGGAAGCCTGGTGTGCTGCAGTTCATGTGGTCACAGAGTCGGACATGACTTAGCAATTGAATAACAACAGCAAAGATTTCAAATAGACTAAGCAAAGAAAACAATTGCATAGCTCTGTTTCAGTGATGGATGGTGGTTCTGTTAGATTTGGGTGTTTTTTTTTTCTTTTTCTTTGCTGTTGGTTATTTTTCTTTTAGTTTGTAAAGGTTTCTAATAATCTTCAGGATGAAAGATACTATGTAATGAGTCTTATTATTATATTTAATGAATTTTTGCAGTTAATATTTCACAAACAAAGCATATAAAAATCATTCATTTCATTTTCTAGATGGAGAAATATTAGCATATTAACATAGCCATAAATTTACTATGCCATAGATAGAAAATTAGTATTGAATGCATAATGTAGGTAAGAAAATACGATGGTTTACAATATAAAAATAAAAACATTCATGGTTGCCCACATAATTCTATTTGAGCTTCTCTAATTATTCCACAAAATATCCTAAGAAACAGCAGACACTAAGCATTGAATAATGGCCTGGTGCCAAATGTGATTCTTGCTACTTTTGAAATTGTTGGCATCCCCATTAGCAAGATACAAAAAAAATGCTAATAAAATATTTATTAGCTATTACTTTTTCTGACCTATTAGTGGAGTTCACTAATGGACTCAGGCTTCCTAAACGGAAAGTTACGTTCCTTTAGCATCTAAATCAGAACCCCTCCTGTGGAATGTCTGCAGTGTTTTCTGAACTATTTTCTCATGTGCTTTTCAAGGTCACATTTGGCCCTGAGCCCGAAGCACTGTCATATAGCACATAGGGCGAATAGCCAGGGCTCTTAGGTGCAAGCTGTAGAAATCAGCTCTGGTCAACAAACAAAAATAGACAAGTGTACTGAACAGTAGAATCTTCTGAAAAGCTGTAGAACCCAGTTTGCAAACAGAAAAGCAAGGAAGGCTGGGTAGCAGCTAGCACGAGCCCAAAATCCACGTCCCAAAAGCTACCAGTGGCCTCTGTGTCAGCAGCCCGTGGGGGACAATTCCCCGGTCCCCACAGCTGTGATGCCCCCAGAAATGCTCCATCACTGACACCCAGGGCCTAGCTCCATGTTCATGATTCCAAGTTCTGAGCCAGTGCATCCAGCCGGCTGGGAGTGCTTGTCTTGGTCTTTCTCAGCTTCTAGAGTGAGAGACAGCAATATTTATAAGGTAGGAAATTTCCTAAAGATGGGAGGAAGACTGAGGCAGGGAGAATCCACCATAGACATTTGTGTGTGCATGTCTGCACAAACGCACACACAGATACAGGTGATTAAGATATATGATTTGTACTATCATTTGCCAATTTTTTTGAACTTTTTATTTTGTATTGAGTATAGCCAGTTAACACTGTTGTGATAGTTTCAGGTGCGGAGTGAAATGACTCAGCCATTATATACATGTATCCATTCTCCACCCCCACTCTCCTCCCATCCAGACCTGCTCGTTTTCTTAAATCAATTTTTTTTTCCTCTTCCTGTAAAAAGAACCTGGGCGTTCTTTCTGAATAGTCTGATAGAGTTTAACTAGCACCAGAAATCTCCCATGAAAGTCCTTTACTATTTGTGGTGATTTGAAAGGAAGAAAATAGAAGCAAACCGTTTATTTTGAACCCTTTTGTATACATCCATGATAGAGACTTCTGGAATATGGGAGATCATAAATATAAAAAGCACAGGTACACTCTCAGTATCAACCACTGTTAAATATTGGTGCGATCATGCTCTTTCTCTCTACACACCCAAATACACATACACACACCCAAACACACACACACATAGCATTTTACAAAATTAGCACCAAGCTGAATATTGTTTTGCATCCCTTGCTTTTAATCACCTAATACTGTAGAGTAGGCTTTTGATGTTTTTTTGAGAAAGATTTTAAAAGATTCGCATAATATGTTTCAGTCAGTTCATTTCAGTAGCTCAGTCCTGTCTGATTCTTTGTGACCCAAGGGACCGTAGCACACCAGGCTTCCCTATCCACTACCAACTCCTGGAGCTTGCTCAAACTCATGTCCATTGAGTTGGTGATGCCATTCAGCCATCTCATCCTCTTTCATCCCCCTTCTCCTCCTGCCTTCAATCTTTCCCAGAATCAGGGTCTTTTCCAATGAGTCAACTCTTCACATGAGGTGGCCAAAGTATTGGAGTTTCAGCTTCAACATGAGTCCTTCCAGTGAACACCCAGGACTGATCTCCTTTAGGATGGACTGGTTGGATCTCCTTGCAGTCCAAGGGACTCCCAAGAGTCTTCTCCAACACCACGGTTCAAAAGCATCAATTCTTCGGTGCTCAGCTTTCTTTATAGGTCAACTCTCCTTGGAAGAAAAGCTATGACCAACCTCAGTCAGTTCAGTTGCCATCTGCAGTGATTTTGGAGCCGCCCAAAATAAAGTCTGTCACTGCTTCCATTGTTTCCCCATCTATTTACCATGAAGTGATGGGACTGGATGCCATGATCTTAGTGTTTTGAATATTGAGTTTTAAGCCAACTTTTTCACTCTCCTCTTTCACTTTCACCAAGAGGCTCTTTAGTTTCTCTTCACTTTCTGCCATAAAGGTGGTGTCATCTGCGTATCTGAGGTCATTTATATTTCTCAAATAATATGTTTACTCTCAGATTTTGTTAACCTTTCCCCTATCACTAAGCAATAGTTTTGACAAAAAGGTCTTTTTAAATATTTCTCTTCCATGAGATTCCACCAGAATGGCTGCGGGATGCTCATCAAAGCAGGGTCTGAGTCCACCAGTCCCCAAAGGCACTGTGTCCTTGCCAGTCACCTAAAGCTTCCTGTAGCCCACTCAGACTTTTGTAGCTGACGTGGATTCTGTTTAATGTATTATTGATCAATTTATTTATTTAATTCACTGACAAAGTCAGGAGGAGTACAGCAATAAAAAGGGATGAATAGAAGGACTTCCATCAGTCATTGGAAGGACTGATGCTAAAGCTGAAGCTCCAATACTTTGGTCACCTGATGCAAAGAGCTGACTCATTGGAAAAGACCCTCATGATGGCAAAGATTGAAGGTGAGAGGAGAAGGGGACCACCGAGGATGAGATGGTTGCAGGGCATCACCAACTCAATGGACATGAGTTTCAGTAAGCTCTGGGAGTTGGTTTTGGATAGGAAGTCCTGGCTTGCTGCAGTCGATGGGGTTGCAAAGAGTCAGACATGACTGAACCCCTGACCTGCCTGAGAAGGTACAGCCTATGTGGGGAGGACAGGTATTCATTTTGTAGCTCTGAAAATGACCGATGGGCTGTGTTTATGGTAAGAAAACTCCAAGAGGAGCACGGGCGTCCCCAGGCCTAAAGGAAAACTAACTCTGCTCCATCCAGGCACTGGGAGAGGCTCCCCAGGCTGCAATCGATCCTACATGTGTTAAAATTTGTCTTACATTCCACTTCTGCCCCAGCAGCCCCCCAGTAAGACCCTGAACATCTCTGTGATCTCTGTAAAAAGAAGGTGCCAAGAAAGCCATGGTGTGCATCTGTGGTGACCTTGAGGAAAACCCACCGATTTGGGGACCTTGACAGTTTGGTGCCAGCGTTGGGTCCAGACCTGGGATCAGAGGCTGGCAGGCTGCTCGGTCAGGACACAATTCTGCAGCCACACCAGCGTGTGAAGAACCAGAAGTCACAAACTGGACCTCTGCAGACCTGGAGAACAGCTGGCTGCACACTGTTCAGTCAGACACACCTGTGCTTCTTGATGTGTGTGTGTGTGTGAGGTGCTTATAAAGAGCAGACGCGGACTGAAGCGGGGCTTACATCGATAACTGCAGTCACTGACGCTCCTCTGCCTGGGAGGTTATTCCTCTCACCTCAATGCTGGAGAGTGACCCAGAACCTGCAGAGAGAGTGTCAGGGGCCAGTTCCCGGCCTGCCAAAGCCTCTGGCGTGTCCAAACGGAGAATGCAAAGCCTGCCCTTATGACCGGGGCTTGTGAAAGGCTTCTTCAGTTCTCATGAATATTTAGTCTAATCCTGGCCAAAGGCGCACAGCCTTGCAGGTCTCCTTCAGCCTACATGTCACTGTGGACCTGCCCGTAACAAGTGCCAAGTTGGCTTCTGGGAATTAGCAGAGGTCACAACAAAGTCCTTCTTTCCATGGAACAAGGAGGGGAGACACTACGTAAACAAATACATGTGAGTCCATCAGTGAAGGGCACTTATGTGGGCTGAGGGTATAGAGAGGGTTTCTGCAAAAATGGGAAGGCTTTGCTATAGGACAAAGGACCACAGGCTGGCCGGGAAGGTCCCTGTGTCTAGATGACACTGGCGCTGAGACTGAGTGAAGGGTGGTGAAGAGAGTTGATGAAAGAGCCAGGGAGGGGGCATGCAGTGAATGCAAAGGCCCTGAGTGGAAGTGCATTTGACATACATGAGGAAGAGCGAGGATAGTTCTCCAGACGGGAAAATAACACATTAGGAGGCAGGATGTGGCTGTTAAGGAAGATGAGCAAGAAAAGGCTTTGAGGAAAGAGACAGAAGAACTGTCAAATGCAGACATCAGAACCTAGCAAGGGTAGGTATTTAGCGTCACTTAGTCTTCACCGTCCCACCCATCCTGTCCCTCTGAAGGACTTCATTGAACCTTGTGCTATGATTAGTTGCTGTCTATATGATAAAGCTGGCTTGCTAATATGAGTTTATGTTTATATTCAGCACTCAATTTGTTTTGATTCCAAAAGCATCAGTTAGCCCTAAGTACATGTGAGGTGCTCTGCTAGATTTTGGGACTAAAGACATGATCATTCAGTGTCATCACCCCCCCAGGGTTCACCACCTTGCCATAGAGAAAAAGATGTAAGTCTCTATCTTGATTAAGAAACAGGGAAATGCTGATAGATGAATGGATAAAGAAGATGTAGTACACATGTACAATGGAATACTGTGTGTGCTCCGTTGTGTCCTACTCTGTGACCTCAGATACTGTAGCCCACCAGGCTTCTCTGTTCTTGGGATTCTCCAGGCAAGGATACCACAGTATGTTGACGTTCCCTTCTCCAGGGGAATCTTCCCAACCCAGGGATCGAACCCTGGTCTCCTGCACTGCAGGCAGAGTTTTTTTTACCACCTGAGCCAGAAGCCCCAGTATGACTCGTGTCCTTATAAACGGGGAAGTTTGAACATGGACACATGCAGAGTGAAGTCATGTGAAGATGAAGTCAGAACTTAGTATGAAGCATCTGTAAGTCAAGACACGTCCAAGACTGTCAGCAAAGCCCCCTGGGGAAGGAGAGAAGCTGGAATTGACCTCGCTCTCAGCTTCAGATGGGACCGACACTGCAGACACCTTGACCTCAGACTTCTGGCTCCAGAGCTAGGAGATGACAAGCTTCTGTCATTTAAGCTGCCTGGTTTTCAGTACTGTGTCCCGGCAGCCCAAACAAGCTCATGCAGTACCTTTACTGTCTTACCTGCCATTTGCTTTAATCACAGCACACTTCCAACTCCATAGGTTCAGATCCTCACCTCCTCTTTCTTGCACACTGCACAGAAATGACAAATTAATATTTATCTCAGAAAGTGAAAGTGAAAGTCGCTCAGTCGTGTCCGACTCTTTGCCACACCATGGACTGTATCCATGGAATCCTCCAGGCCAGAATACTGGAGTGGGTAGCCTTTCTCTTCTCCAGGGATCTTCCCAACCTGGGGATCGAACCCAGGTCTCTCACATTGCAGGCGGATTCTTTCCCACCTGAGCCACAAGGGAAGCCCAAGCAAGATTACTGGAGCGGGTAGCCTATCCCTTCTCCAGCAGATTTTCCCGAACCAGGAATCGAACTGGGGTGTCCTGCATTGCAGGCAGATTCTTTACCAACTGAGCTATCTGGGAAGGACATCCACAATTACACTAAGAACATCAGGGGGATGTGCGTTAGTGGGTTAGACTCTATATTTTGGGGAAGCCAGCATGGAGCTCTGGCGAGATGAAGCCATGTGGAGAGAACAGCGGGGGAAGGTGCAGAGGAGCGTGTTCTCTGTCCTGGCGCCCCTGGCTCACCACAGAGAGTGCTCCTGGGAACACGGCCTGGGCTTGGGGAAGTGGGGGAGTGTGCTTGGCAGAGACATGTCATGTGCACATGGTGGCACATAGTCACACTTGTCACACCCGGGAAGCGGCTTCAGGCACAGCGACTGAATGACGCTGGGAACCAGGAGTAGGAAAGCCACCCCTCCTGCCACTTGCCATTCTGCATCCCCTGTAGGTGCTGTCTCTGCAGTCACAGCTCCACCGTCTTAAGGGGCTGATTCGTCTACACCGTGGGGATGAGAGACAGCACGTGAGACAGAACTGAAGAGGATCATGTGCTGCCTTCCCCCAAACGCCGCCTGTGGGAGACTTGACATCACCCAGAAGAGAAGCAGGGTCTGCACGACAAACAAATCGTTTCCCAAAGTGGAGAGTGGCAACTTTATAGCATTGCTTATGTTGCAGTATTTTTGGAGAAGGCAGTGGCACCCCACTCCAGTACTCTTGCCTGGAAAATCCCGTGGATGGAGGAGCCTGGTAGGCTGCATTCCGTGGGGTCGCTAAGAGTCAGACACGACTGAGCGACTTTACTTTCCCTTTTCACTTTCCTGCATTGGAGAAGGAAATGGCAACCCACTCCAGTGTTCTTGCCTGGAGAATCCCAGGGACGGGGGAGCCTGGTGGGCTGCCGTCCGTGGGGTCGCACAGAGTCGGACACGACTGAAGTGACTTAGCAGCAGCATGTTGCAGTATTTACCATATTATCTGAGTCAGTGTGGCCAGAGGTATTTTTTTTTTTCTTGTGGAAATGAAGGCAGCAATTTTAAAAATATGCGAGCTTTAAAAAAGTTTATTTAAATAATTTATAGATATATTTAAATATTTGTTGTTTTTGTTCAATTGCTCAGTTGTGTCTGACTCTTTGCGACCCCATGGACTGCAGCACGCTGGGCTTCCCTGTCCTTCATCGTCTCCTGGAGCTTGCTTAAACTCATGTCCATTGAGTTGGTGATGCCGTTCAACCATCTCATCCTCTGTTGTCTCCTTCTCCTCCTGCCTTCAATCTTTCCCAGAATCAGGATCTTTTCTAATGAGTTGATTCTTCACATCAGGTGGCCAAAGTATTGGAGCTTCAGCTTCATCATCAGTCCTTCCAATGAATATTCAGGGCTGATTTCCTTTAGGATTGACTGGTTTGATCTCCTTGCAATCCAAAGGACTCTCAAGAGTCTTCAACAGTACAGTTCCAAAGCATCAATTCTTCAGTGCTCAGCTTTCTTTATGGTCCAAGTCTCACATTCATACATGACTACTGGAAAAACCATACCTTTGACTATACAGACGTTTGTCAGCAAAGTAATGTTTCTGCTTTTTAATATGCTGCCTCAGTTGGTCATAGCTTTTCTTCCAATGAACAAGCGTCTTTTAATTTCATGGCTGCAGTTACCATCTCCAGTGCTTTTGGAGCCCAAGAAAATAAAGTCTGTAACTGTTTCCATTGTTTCCCCATCTATTTGCTGTGAAGTGATGGGATGCCATGATCTTAGTTTTTTGAATGTTGAGTTTTAAGCCAGATTTTTCACTCTCCTCTTTTCACCCTCATCAAGAGGCTCTTCAGTTAGTTCCTCTTCGCTTTCTGCCATAAGGGTGGTGTAATTTAAATATTAAGTGAAATGAAATAAAAGAAGTACTCCTCAGTTCCTTTTGGATGTTAGTTCCCAAATTTGCCACACAGGCAAATTTGCCACGCAGGCTTGAGAAAAAAGCCTAATTTCTTCATCTCAGAAAATTGATCTGAATCATTCAGGATAAGTTATGGTGAAAGTGAATGTCACTCAGTCATGTCTGACTCTTTGTGACCCCATGGACTCATGGGGGAGTCCATTCTCCAGGCCAGAATCCTGGCGTGAATAGCCTTTCCCTTCTCCAGGGGATCTTCTCAACCCGGGGATCGAACCCAGGTCTCCCGCACTGGGGGCGGATTCTTTACCAGCTGAGCCACCTTTTGGTGTGATGACAGAAAAGAAAAACGGTGTCTCTGGCTCACGTCCTGCAGTACTTCCATCAGTCAGGACCACAAAGCCACACGTCACTCCAGAACCCAGGCCACTACTAGAAATGTCTCCGGTCATTCCAGAGTTTGGAGCAGCAGCAGGTACGCTTGCCCAGGAATGCCCTCTGTCAAGTCTCCTTGAGCATCGTTGGCTGAAACTGGTCACATGGTCCCATTCAAGCCTGAAATTGAGGAAATGCAAGTCTGTGATCAGAGGGTGCAAAGCCACACATATGGACTGAGAAACACTCATGATGAATACACCACTTAGGTAACGTCAGTTTCATGAAGTGAAAGATTGTGATTCAAACCTACATCAGGTATTACTTTCTAATAAGCAGGTGAGATTATATAGGACACTCGTTTTATGCAAACATTATCATTTTCTTTGTTTTCTATAACTGAGCACAATTTCTCTATCGAGCCTCTACTTGGCCCAAAGGCAGAAACTTACTATTAGACAATTAGGGTCAATTTAGTCACATAGATGGTTATTTAGTTCAGTGTTTTGTAGAAATTACAACAAAGGACTGGCTTCTCTGGCAAAGGGATGTGATTTCTCCAGTCACTACATCTGACCATGTGGGCATTTTCCCAAGTGTGTATTATTCTCTTTCTGCAGGTCCTGAATGTCTGAGCAGTTGGAAATCACTGCAAGGCAGGTGCCCTCATCTGGGTCCTGTCTTTCAGGTCATGCATCATTCTTGCTATGTGAAAGGGAGGCACCGGCTTCTTCCGCCGCTGAACTGGAGGGGATGGCAACTTCTCTGCTCAGCTCCACTTTTCCATGGGCTCACAGCTCCCTGGGGGTTACAGGGAAATGTTGCAACTTACTCACTCCAGTCTCTTATCAATCAGGGGCTGGGTGTTGGTGAGTGGCTTACATTGCACATTAACCCTGCAAGTGTTCGCACATACCTCTCTTTACACCCAGAAGCCCGGGACTCACTGCTTGTGTTCTTTCTTCCCGTTTCTATCATAACAACTTACCTGTGAAAGTTAATGTCTCATTTGAAGGGGAAGGATGATGAGGTCAAAAGGCATGGTAACACTGCACTGATTCACATTTTAAATATTATCAAGACACACATGGAGATGCATCTAAGGAAACATGAGACAACTGCAAGGTTAGATTTCTGAAGGCCTGAGGTCAAATCTCCATTCAGACAGCTCTCAAGCTCACGCTTCTGCTCAGTTGCTCAGTGGTGTCTGACTCTGCTTCCCCGGGGACTGCAGTCTGCCAGCCTCCTCTGCCCATGGGATTACCCAAGCAAGAATTCTGGAGCGGGGTGTTATTTCCACCTCCAGGGGCTCTTCCCAACCCAGGGACCCAACCTGTGTCCTCTGTATTGGCAGGTGGATTCTTTACCACTAGGGCCATCTGTGAAGCCCCTTTAGACAGTGACTGGTTCCCTAAGATGGGACAAAGTAGTTCATCTGTCTAGGTTTTATTTTTCTGGAAAATATTTGGTGTGGACCAGTGCTGGTATAGAATGGATATTCGATAAATAATAGTCCTCATTACTGCTATTAATATACTACTATTAATTCATTAGTGAGTAATGGTAGGAGGGCTGCTGGTGATCCATCTTCTGGAAAGATGGGAAATCATATCAAATCTGTGCTTCACAGTGTAACAGAATGTAAAAAATTCAAGAAAATCACTAGTTACTAAGTTCTTCTATTATACTAGAAACATATAAACAGAAACAATTAAAAATCACAGGAATGATATAATGTTGGGATTTGCTTCCAAATAATCTAGTAGATAAACAACAAGGTCCTAGTGTATAGCACAGGAAACAATATTCAAAATTATAATAAACTGTAATGGAAAACTGAAAAAGAATCTCTCTCTATATATATATTATCTACATGTATATATGTCTAACTGAATCACTTTGCTATAAGCAGGAACCAACACAACATTGTAAATCAACTGTAATTCAATTAAATAATAATCTATTAGATGAGTTATTAATGAAAAAATGGTTCTGAATAATGGATTATTAAAGTGGGATCTGTCCTGAATATTCATTGGAAGGACTGATGCTGAAGCTGAAACTCCAGTACTTTGGCTACCCGATGTGAAGAACTGACTCATTTGAGAAGACCCTGATGCTGGGAAAGATTGAAGGCTGGACGAGAAGTGGACAACAGAGGATGAGATGGTTGGATGGCATCACCAACTCTATGGACATGAGTTTGAGCAAACTCCGGGAGTAGGTGACGGACAGGGAAGCCTGGCTTGCTGCAGTCCATGGAGTCACAAAAAGTTGGACATGACTGAGCAACTGAACTGACTGACTGATACGTATTATCTACATGTATATATGTATAGCTGAATCACTTTGCTATATAGCAGGAACTAACACAACATTGTCAGAGTAGGCAATGGCACCCCACTCCAGTACTCTTGCCTGGAAAATCCCATGGATGGAGGAGCCTGGTAGGCTGCAGTCCATGGGGTCGCTAGGAGCTGGACACGACTGAGCGACTTCACTTTCATGCATTGGAGAAGGAAATGGCAATCCACTCCAGTGTTCTTGCCTGGAGAATCCCAGGGACAGGGGAGCCTGGTGGGCTGCCGTCTATGGGGATGCACAGAGTCGGACACGACTGAAGCGACTTAGCAGCAGCAGCAGCAGCAATACAACATTGTAAAGCAACTGCAATTCAATAAAATAATAATCTATCACATGAGTTATTAATGAAAAGAGTGGCTATGAATTATGGATTATTAAAGTGGAAACATAAGGTTCGTTGTATCTCTTTTTCTATATGTTGGAAATTTTCTGTTATATATTGTTTAAATCACTGATGCACATAATATTGTTGTTATTCAGTCATTAAGTTGTGTCCAGTTCTTTGTGACCCCATGGAATTCAGCATGCCAGTTCCTCTGACCTCCACTATCTCCCAGATTTTGTTGAAATCAATGTCCATTGATTCAGTGATGCTATTTAACCATCTCATCCTCTGCCACCTCCATCTCCTTTTGCTTTCAATCTTTGCCAGCATCAGGGTCTTTTTCAATGATTTGGCTCTTTGCATCAGGTGAGCGAAATATTGGAGCTTCAGCTTCAACGTCAGTCCTTCCAATGACTATTCAGGATTAATTTCCTTTAGGATTGACTGGTTTGATCTCATTGCAGTCCAAGAGACTCTCAAGAGTCTTCTTCAGCACCACAATTCAAAAGCACTAATTTTCCAGCTCTCAGCCTTCCTTATGGTCCAACTGTCACATCTGTATATGACTTCTGGAAAAATGATAGCTTTTGAAGCCAAATAGACAAGGTGGTTTTATACTTATGGGTATGCTGAATTAAATCGCCTTTACAAACCATTACCTCTTTAAATCCCGCTTTGTACCATGGGGATGTCTCATGAAATTTACATGGAATTTGAAGATCCCAAAAGGGAAAAAAAAATTACTTGAAGTGACTTTATTAGATAAAACATAACAGTTAACACTTTAAAATAATTGTTTTGTAAAGTTTATTGAATTTCAGATTTACATATATTATTAATTAGATACATATTTATTAGATTTTTATTAACATACCTAATTTATTATATTAGAATATATCTTCAGTACCTCTTACAGGCTAATCATTCTGTAAAAGTTACACTCTCTCATGTTGCCCCACAATGTTCTTCTGTGAGCGTAACATGAATATTTCCACCTTAAGTAAGGAAAGAAATCAAGGAACAGAAAAGTTAAGCGGCTAGTTTGAAGAAACTCAGCTACTAAATGACTCTTCATAACCAGCTGTCTCTGGCCTTGCTTCTTTCCCTGTGCTTTCTCTACTGTTCATTAAAGACATAGACAGCCCTCTTAGATGTGGTCACCTGTGTCCACCTCTGCAGAGTTCATGGGCCTCTGCGGGCCCATGAACTGTAGCCCACCAGGCTCCTCTGTCCTTGGGGTTTTCCAGGCAAGAATACTGGAGCAGGTTGACATTTCCTTCTCCAGGAGATCTTCCCAACCCAGGGATTGAACCCATGTCTCCTGCATTGTCAGATGGATTCTTTACCTCTAGTGCTACTTTGGAAACCCCTGACTCCAATCTTAAATATGAATCTATAATTGAGGTTATCTGATTAGGTCAACGCTGAGAATAGCCCCGTGAAGTCAGCTTTCTGTGATGTTTATTACAGGCAAGTGGGATGCGTGGCTGGTGTGAGCTCTGACTCTAGAGGCCCTGCCCAGCTGTGACATCAGCTGCCTCCCAGAGGCCCTGCCCATCCTGTTCTGACTGCACTGTGCCCAGGCCCCAGGTGAGGCCCACGCCTTGGGGCTCCTGGCCCTCAAGGTGCACCCCTCCACCCCTCACCGGCCTGCTGGGCAGACCACCCAGCCATCAGCAGTCCTGCAGTGACAGCTCATCCGGATGGCTCCCTGCTGACCCCTGTGGCCAGCTCGTGTGCCCTCTAGGGGACTGTTACCCTGTAGAACTTGCCCCTCCGAACTGCATTTATCAGTGGTGCGCATGTGTTTATACATTGGCTTCCACTGATTATGGGTTCGTGTCCCCTGTGTTTACGGCTGTGTCACTCACCTAGCATGCTCAGCACTGTGCATCCGGCCTCCCAGAGGACTGGAGCTCAGCACTGGATTCCTGCATCCCTCCCACTTCATCTAGCCCGTCAACACGTCCGTCTACACTGCACGGACTTGTGTAGGTTCTGGTCAAATGGTTATTAACAAATGATCCGATGAACTTTGAACAAGTAGTGTTGATTACCCATTGAGTCCAATGAAGAAATGGATTTGGTGAATGAGTGTGTGTGTGTGAGAGAGAGAGAGAGTGCATGGGTGTACCACATGCATGCGAACGGTGGTATGCTGAACTTGAGGGGCCTCAGTTCTGCTCCTCGGTCAACCACTCTCCCACCACGTGGTCCCTGGCTGATCCCCCAGCTGCTCTGGCCCCACGGTCTTCTGTGGTTCTATGTGGTGTCGGGACTGCGAATAAGGGCTCTGACATTTAAGAATCTGAATCTGGCTTGCATTCAGGCTGTACAGCCTGGCCCCCTGACAACTCACTGAACACCCCTCTGACTCAGTTTCTTTATCTGTGAAAAGAGAGTAACGGTCCTCATGTTAAAGCTTCTTACAGGGATTAAAGAAGATAATGAATGCAAAGCATTTAAATAGCCTGATGCCCGGTAGTGCCCGCTTAGTTGCTCAGTTGTGCCTGACTTTGGACTTTAGTCCACCAGGCTCTGCTGTCCATGGGGTTTTTCAGGCAAGAATACTGGAGCAGGTTGCCATTTCCTCCTCCAGGGGATGTTCCCGACCCAGGGATCGAACCTGCACCTCTTGTGTCTCCTGATTGGCAGGTGGGTTCTTTGCCACCACCTGGGGAGCTCAGTCCTGAAAGAGAAAAGGACTGATGTGAATGAAAAGACCTTCCTCCTTGCCCTCAGGTTCGCTCCATTTTCGTCAGCCCATGGTCCTGCAGTGATGGGGCTGGTGCTGTAGGAGCCGAGTGGCGGAAGTAACCCAACAGCCTGGCAGAGAGTGGGAAAGAGTATTCCTGTGATTTGGAGAGAAAACAAATTGTTTGGTTATAGTTTTACCTCCCTCCCCACTCCATTTTAACAATGTCTTTGTGCTGATGATATGTTTAAAAGTCTTAGAAATCACTTTTCTCCCCAGGAGTCTTCAGTCTTTTCATTTTTTTTATAGCTTCTGTCCTACCCTGCTGCAAACATACAGAGAAATTCCATACTCGCAATAGGCAACAGTCAAGTCAATCAAGGGATGCTGGGCAGAAAGCAACAGTTTAGGGGGAAAGTGTATCAAACCAGCAAAACTTCAAGGGAAACGGAGGGCAGCAGGGTCACCCGGCCAGAATCAAGGGGGTCAGTGGGTGGGAGCCCCTCCCCTGGGCAGTGCGGGCTGTGTCACCGCCAGCAGAGTCGCTGCAGCTCATCCGGGTGGGAGCCAGCGCGCCTGGCGGAGCAGCCGCCACTCACTAACCAAGCCCTCCCCCAGCTTCTCTCCTGGAGCCAGGGAGAGGCAGCCTCAGAACACAAAGCAGCTTCAGAGAAAGAAAACGTGGCTCCTTGGGCCCAGGTTGTGGGGTGGGTGGAGTTCACCTTGGAGGCGTTGCCCCTTGTGATCCGGGCCTTTTCCCCACACTGTGCTGACCTTCTGAGATCGAAAACCTGAAAACCGGGTCGGAGGCATTTGAATGGGCCCAGAGGACCCCTGCCAGCCCAAGCCCTGCCTGCTTTGTCACGGCTTTCAGAATCAGGGAGGAAGCGTGCATAAGAAAGCGGAGGACTGGGCTGGCTTCCTCCAAAACACTCCTCCTGGAATAGGGGCTTATGAATGCCAAGTGTTCCTGCAGATAATGGCTTACTGCAGGTAGCGACAAGGAGCTCTGAAATGTCACTAAGAAGGCCTGTCAGTTGCGTTTCTCTATTTTTCATTGCAAATAAGAAGCAAAGGGGAGAAAGCTTTTGTCCGTGGAGCCGGAGGCTGACTCTAATGCTGACTCCAGGACCTCGGAAAGTAATTTAACCCTTCAGACCCGTAGCTCACTGTTTCCATTGTCATAATGAGGATAAAGACAGGGAGAATCACAGAAGAGAATATATGCACATTGCTCCTAAGTCTTTAAATACTATATAAGCAAAGAATATATTATTCCTCATAGTTAAAGATTCTAATATCATTTGCATTGCTTTGCTTCTGTTGTAGAAACCCACTTCTTAACTGTAGCAAATAATTTGTGGAAAGCATATACAAGCATAAAAAAAGAGACGAAAATATTTTCATGTGATTCCACAGTCCAGATTTAGCCATTATAAATATGCTGTCTATCCCTTTTTATTTTTTTGTCTTGTGTGCAAGCAACATGTGAGATCTTATTTCCCCCATCAGAGATTTAGCCCTCACCCCTTGCATTGGAAGTGCAGAGTCTTAAACACTGGACTGCTTTTAAGTATTTACATGAGTTTGAAGTTAGAGCCTGTGTGATTTTTTAAAATTTATTTTAAACCCAAGGCTTTTACAGGTTGCTTTAGAATTTATGTGTCTCCAGGACTGTTCTAAGCTCTGCAAAGAGTAAGTCATCAGTTGTGTCTGACACTTTGACACCTATGGACTGTAGCCCATCCTCTGTGGGATTCTCCAGGCAAGAATACTGGAGTGGGTTGCCATATGCTCCTCCAGGAAATCTTCCTGACCCAGGAATCAAACCCATATCTTCAGCATCTCCTGCATTGCAGACAGGTTCTTTTCCCACTGAGCCATCTGGGAAGCCCAAGTCATATAATACAGCAACCTAATTACCTAAGCATTGCTATTATCACTGTGGTTTTTACTCAAGTAAACTGAGACACAGAGAGGGTAAGGCACTCCTCCAAGATTATTCTGCTGTGGGTGCCAGAAAAGAGATTCAAAAGCAGGTGTTTGGAAACCAGAGTGTGTGCTCATAGCCACTAGGCTACCTGGCTTCGTTTCTCTCTGGTGGAGTGTTTTTGATGAGGGGAAAAAGCAGATTTGATCATGAATGACTCTCTACGTTTTACCCGTTCTTACCGGCTGGCCGCTGTACTCGGTGGTTTCCCCCAAAACAATCCTGCCCATGGATGTTGGGCTCAGGACCTTTCACTCAACGGCATTCAAGCTGAATGAAACCCTCCTCTGGACGGGACCCAGCCACCCCCAGGCCCTGGTCACACACCGGCTCCCACTGACCTCCTCAAGTCAGCTGATGCCTCATCTGTTCTGTCTCCTCCCCATCCTTTCCCTCCTCTCAACTCTTGGGACCAACTCCCCACACTGCTCAGACAGTATTTTAAGTCAGGTTTCATTTTGCTGACTTGAAATGCACACACATGGCTTTAGGGGCTGGAATTAAACTGGGTACCCGGTCCTGCCTGTCTCCTCATTGTCTCAGTGTGAGCCCAGCGGCCTCCATCCAGAAACACCAGGGTAGCCCAGTTGCCCCCAGTCTCCTGGAGTGCAGAGCACCCCCTCTTCTCCTGCACTATCTGGTG
Source organism: Cephalophus harveyi (assembly GCA_006410635.1). NCBI lineage: Eukaryota > Metazoa > Chordata > Mammalia > Artiodactyla > Bovidae > Cephalophus > Cephalophus harveyi. The sequence goes on from SJYT01056947.1 coordinate 118,404, forward strand.
GGAGGGGCGGGGTGTTTCGGGTGGCCAATGCTTATCTCCATCTAACTAAACGCTTGAACGGACTCAAGTTAAACATTTTGGAGAATACACAAAGGTGGTGATTTCATTCTCTTGTCAACTATGTTAAATCTCTTCTTGTCAATTACTGTTAAGTTAGCAGTGATGTAGACTCTCCCTGTAAGACTGTGTGTAATAGTCGCTCAGCCCTATCTGACTCTACCATCCCAGGACTATAGCCCACCAGGCTTCTCTGTCTGTGAGACTCTCCAGGCAAGAACACTGGAGTGGGTTGCCATTCCCTCCTCCAGGGGATCTTCCCGACCCAGGGATTGAACCTGGGCCTCTTGCATCGCAGGCAGATTCTTTACCAGGAGCCACCAAGAAGGACTTGTAAGACTGTATGTGGCTCAAAAAAAAAAAAAAAAAAGTCATCCAGATGATCCTTCTTTTATAATCACAGCATCAGGCACATGTGTCTACTGGCTTCAACATCATCTGTAGAATCTGTGAAAGGGTGATGAGGGACAGACCAGTTAGAGGATGGGTACCTTTCTTATTGGGCTTCCCAGGTGGCACTAGATGTGTAGAACCTGCCTGCCAATAATGAAAACATAAGAGACACAGGTTTGATCCCTAGGTCGGGAAGATCCCCTACAGGAGGGCACAGCAACCCACTCCAATATTGTTGCCTGGAGAATCCCATGGACAGAGGAGCCTGGTGGGCTACAGTCCATGGGATCGTAAAGAGTCAGAAGTGACATAGCACACATATATCCTTTCTTATTAACGGTGACCTGAGTGGTGGTGCTCGCCCTGCGCTCGGTGCTCCCTTTGGAGGAGCAGTTCGGTGTTGCTCGTGTGACATGGGTTCCAGAGGGTCAGTGTCTCAGAAGCTGTCTCCAGGGTGCGCTCCCTTCATCCTGTACCCTTCCATAGATTCACACTGCTGCTGCTGCTAAATCGCTTCAGTCATGTCCGACTCTGTGCGACCCCATAGACGGCAGCCCACGAGGCCCCCCCATCCCTGGGATTCTCTAGGGAAGAACACTGGAGTGGGTTGACATTTCCTTCTCCAATGCATGAAAGTGAAAAGTGAAAATGAAGTTGCTCAGTCGTGTCCGACTCTTAGTGACCCCATGGAATGCAGCCTACCAGGCTCCTCCTTCCATGGGATTTTCCAGGCAAGAGTACTGGAGTGGGTTGCCATTGCCTTCTCCGAGGTTCACACTGAGAAACTCCTAAAAAACTACCCAGTTTTCCCACATTTATTGACACGCTTTCACCTGTCCTTTGAAGAATCACCTCCTGTTTTAAGAACCCTGGGTACGTGAGCAGCCGGGGGGGAGCTTTGCTGGGCGCCCTGGGAAGCGACCGTGGCTGTGGAAGGAGAACTAGTCTCTGCGGGGGCTCCCTACACCTTCTGGACCGCGGTCCGCACTTCACGCATGTAAGGTTTTGAAGGCTCACAACACTGTCGGCATCAACCACGTTGTGACAGGTGAAAAAACTGAAGAGAGGTTCGTTAACTTTGTCAGAGTCACACAACCGGTGAGCAGTGATGTGAAAACTCATACCCAAACTTTTGGGTCCAAAGTCCCTGCCTTTAGCTGCGCACCCCTAAGGATACTGGTTGAAGTTAGCAGCAGATTGGATTTTTGAAAGTGTTTTTTGTTGTTTTTCAGCCACTAAGTTGTGTCTGACTCTTTGTAACCCTGTGAACTGCAGCACGCCAGGCTTCCCTGTCCTTCACTATCTCCTAGAGTTTGTTCAAATTCATGTCCACTGAGTTGGTGATACCATCCAATCATCTCATCCTCTGTCCTCCCCTTCTCCTCCTGCCTTCAATCTTTCCCATCATCAGGGTCTTTTCCAATGAGCTGGTTCTTCACATCAGGTGGCCAAAGTATTGGAGTTTCACATCAGTCCTTCCAATGAATATTCAGGGTTGATTTCCTTTAGGATTGACTGGTTTGATCTTCTTGCAGTCCATGGGACTCTCAAGAGTCTTCTCCAGCACTACAGTTTGAAAGCATCAGTTCTTCAGAACTCACCCTTCTCTATGGTCCAGCTCTCACATCTGTACATGACTACTGGAAAAACTATTCGGACCTTTGTCATCAAAGTGATGTCTCAGTTTTTATTGCACTATCTAGGTCTGTCATCGCTTTCCTTCCAAGGAGCAAATGGAAAAAAAAAATTGCTGCTTTCTGCCAATTTTTCCTCTTCTTTGGAAATTGCTTGATCCAGCTGCAATCCCCCCACAAGCGCTCTTTCATTCCTTGAACAGTCTCATCTTGCTTTCCTCCAGCTTGAGCTCCGAGGCAGACTGACTCACTCCCTCCCAGGTCTCAGTCCAGGTTCCCTGAGCCAACCCGGGGCTGCCCCAGCCCTGCTCCTCTCCCCGACACCCCGGTCGTGGGCATGGAGCTGCTCTGGACAAGGGCCCTGGGATGTGCCTGTCTTACAGGAGGATTAGCTCCTGGCCACCGCAGGGAAGCCCTGTCTATCCCGTTGCCTGGGGATTGCTGGGTTTTCAAAGCCTTTGATGTGCTGAATCCTATAAAGGCCTCCGAGAGATGAGAACTGTACAGTTTCTGCAGCTTGTAGGGAGAGCTGTGGGATTTAAGCCCAAGGCCTTTGTGTGGACAGATCTGAGCCGGAAGTCCCGCCCTGCCATGCACTGCCTCCCCTTCCTGTCCCACCACCCCCAGCCCCCGCCCTGGCCTTGTTCCCTCCGTCCCTCCCACCTGGCTGAACATCCTTCTCACGGTCACCTGTCCAACCACCCCCTGTGCTGAGAGCTGGCTCCAGGGCCCCAACCTGGCTTCCTGGATGGGAACCCGAGCTCAGCATCAGGGGATCCCTGCTTTCTAATTGTCCGGGCTCTGTGATAGTCCAGGGGCTTCCCAGGTGGCGCAAATAGTAGAGAACCTGCCTGCCAATGCAGGAGACCTAAGACACAGGTTCGATTCCTGGGTGGGGAAGATCCCCTAAAGGAGGGCAAGGAAATCCCCTCCCAGTATTCTTGCCTGGAGAATCTCCGTGGACAGAGGAGCCCGGAGGGCTATAGCCTGTGGGGTCGCAAAGAGTCAGACACAACTGAAGCAACTAACACACACCATAATATTTGAAACTTCTTCATTTCCTGGAGGAAAAGGGGGCTAACTACATCTATATCTTGCTGAGTTATGGAAAGACAAAGGGAAAGACGCACGTAAAACAGTGAGAAGAGCACCTGACCAAGAGTGAGTGCTCAGTGATCAAGAAGCTTTCTCATTAGGGGTGTATGTGTAGGCACACGTGTGCACGTGTGTGTGTGTGCTTGCACATACATGTACGGCTAAGGGTAGATAGTCACAGAGGTCAACAGCTCAGTAGAAACAATTTATTCCTGCTCCAAGCCTGTTCTTCCTCCCGTCCTCGGTTCCTGGATGCGTCAGTTTTCACTCCTAGTGTTGCTGTTTGTCAGTGTGCCCTCTCTTCCTGCCCCTCAGCACATATTCCAAAGTGACCCTGAACTGCTGAGGAGCGCACCCAGCATCCAGCGTCCAGGGGAGTCTTCTCTTGCAGAGATTGGTGTGGATATGATTTCCATGACAATCGTCAACGTACACTGAGTAAACACGTGGATTTGTGAGTGTCTGCACTCAATCCAGCCCCTCTGAGTGATGGATTTATCTGCCAAGGCCATCATCAGAAAGCATTTGTTCAGTGGCTGACTTCATTCAACACAAAATGGGGGCATGCACGCATCCTAAGTCACTTCAGTGGTGTCTGACGCTTTGCAACCCTGTGGACCGTAGCCTGCAAGGCTCCTCTGTCCGTGGGATGCTCTAGGCAAGAATATTGGAGTGGGTTGCCATACCCTCCTCCAGGGGCTCTTCCCAATCCAGGGACTCAACCCTCTTCTCTTAGGTCTCCTGCCTCGGCAGGTGGGTTCTTTACCACTAGGGCCACCTGGGCAGCCCATAAAAGAGGAGAGGGATGCCCAAAGAAGCTAGGCATTCAGGTCTTGCCTCCAGCTCACCCCCTGGGACTGATCCACCCAAGCTCTGTTATCCCTGAGCTGGGAATCAGCTGGGCTCAGAGCCTGGGAGGTTTGATGGAGGAGCTGCGGACCCAGAGCCACCCCACAATCTGCAGAGTCTCTTGGTAACTTGATGGCTCTGAGCATGAGACCCGAGACGTCCTGAGTGCTCATTTCTGGTCAGTCTTGGATTCTTCCAACTTCTACGAGGTCCCAGCTGCACGAGGCCAGATCACACCCCGACAGAGTGAAGAGGGTGAGTCCAAGCTTCCTGCCACCTCCGTCTCTCCTTTCTGTCTCACTGGGACGCAGACTCAATAAATCCATCCATCCTAATGAAAAGTCACATTTTTTCTTTTAATGACATAGAACGAGTTCCCTAGAAAATTAAATCGAGTTACTGTTGGCTCTTTGCATTTTGCCCTTGCTCACTGAGCAAAGCATTAAATATACAAGCTGATCCCCAAAGCTAATCTTCCTCTTTATCCACAGAAACAGAAAGTAGAAAGTGGTTGCCAGGGACGGGGATGGGGTGACTGCTGATGGGATTTCTTCTGGCGGGGATGAACATGTGCTGGAATTAGGCAGGGATGGTATTGGCACAGCTCTGTGGAAACCACTGACTTGTACATTTCAGGACGCTAAGGTATGTTAATTACACCTCAATAAAGCTGCTACTTGAAAACAACAGCAATCACAGAGGGCATCTCAGCCTTTTTTCCCTTCCCAGGCCTGTCTTTTCCCAGCAGAGTTTAGCCCTAGGAAAGGTGCAGGCCCAGCGGACAGGAAATCAAGGCTTCCGTGACCCGGAGGGAAGATTCCAAACCGCTGCCACCGCGGAAGCAGGGCCTGCACGTTTGTGGCGTCTTCCTCTCCTGATAAGGAGAGAGATTGCTTCCTTTGTGTCCTGTCTAGGTCGATTAGAAGGTGCTGCTACAGGGATACAATGCGGGATGTTTGCTCTGCAGTGGTCCCCACCACACCTTGAAACCTGAAACCTGACCTTGTTGGAAAGAATCAACTCCTTCAAGACAGTCAGGAAACTGTTCACCAAAGAGTTCTGTGCTTTTTTCGTGAGGGATGGCCTAAAATTAGTGACACTTACTACTTTCATTTAAATGCTAAAAATATTTACTAAAAGATTCCCTTCGAGGATCAAGAGATTAGCAACCCATATATATTTAGAGAAATACCAACTGTGTGTTCTCAAATGACACTTAATAGGAGGCTCCAGAAAGGAAAATTCTATTCTCAGAGGCGATTGGATTTAGGGAGAAACCAGGCCTCTGTCTCTTCCTGTGAAATGTGCAGATGTGGTCCTGAAACCATTAGGCCTGTCCCCTCCGAGCGCCCCTCCTGACCAAGCATCCAGGCAGAGCCAGCATCCTTGTGGGCGTCCTGATGGGGTTAAGCCAGTATTCCTGGCTTCCTCCAGGCCCCACTGAGAGAAAGCTGCAATGGACAGGGAGTCCCCATGCACAGGGAAGTTCACAACCTCAGAGCAGAGCCCACACTCACCTATTTGAAGATTAAGAGGACTTGGAACAGCTTGTCAAGCTGACAACCTTTTTTTTTTTTTGTCCCTGCCCGGGTGCCAAGTTGCGGGTCCCAGACTAAAGACATCCTCACCCTTCTGTCCTCAAGGAACTCAGAAAAGTGGGGCAGGAATCAGGAAGTGAGATAACCCCACCTTCTGGGAGCCTAGGTGTAGCTGAAGTATATATGGGGGTCTGCAGGCCACAGCAAGGAGGGGCTCTGACTGGGATGGGGGCAGGGAGTGAAATGCAGAGGGGGGTTAATGGGCTGGTTGTGTCCCCAGAATGATGTGTGAAAATCCTACCTACCCCTTCCCTCCCCCTCATCCAGTATCCATGACTGAATTCATTTAAAAAGAGACTCCCTACAGATGATCAGGTTAGAATGAGATCATTAGGGCGGGCTTCGCTCAATATGGCTGTCTTTATAAAAAAGAGGGGGGTTTGGATACAGACACATGGGGAGAAGGTGAGGATGAAGGCAGAGTCAGGTGATGCTTCTACCAGTCAAGGAATATAGAGATTGGCAGCAAACCACCAGGAGCCAGAAGAGGGAGATGAGTCAGAACCCTCATCAAAGCTTCAGAACGAACCAGCCTCCCTACACCTTGATCTTAGACTTCCAATCTTCAAACCACAAGACAGCACATCCCTGCTGTTTAAGCAGAGGTCCCCAAACTTTCGGGCACCAGGGACTGGTTTCATGGAAGACAATTTTCCTGTGGTGGGGAGGTGGAGGTGGGATGGCTTTGGGATGATTCAGGTGCATTGCATTTATTGTGCACTTTATTTCTAGTATTATCACATCAGCTCCACCTCAGGCAATAGATCATCAGGCCTTAGATTCCAGAGGTTTAAGCCTCCTAGTCTGGGTGCTTCATTACTGCAGTCTTAGCGATTTGACACAAGGAATGCTGGGTCCTTGAAAAAGGGGGCATTCTCCAGAGGGTGAGGGGAAAGAACGCTCTCAGCAGAAGGACCTCTGTGGTAGGATGGGCAGGCAGATCAGGCAAGAGGTTTTAGGCTCAGCGCGGCTCTGGCATGGAAGAGAGAACCAGATGACCCCAGAAGCTGGGCCACAGCTGTGGCACCTTCAGGAACGGCTTGATCTGGGAGGCCATGGGAAGCCTGTGTAGATCTGTAAGCAGGTCTCAAGAAGGTGAGAGAAAAAACCAAATGGAGTATCCTACAGTGATGGGGAGTCTTCTGCAAGTCTTTCACAGGACGCATAAATGTGGGAAGGGGTATGGGGAAGGGAGAGGAGTGAAGTCTAAGCTGCAGGCAGGTCCATGGGAACCCAGTGCTTCTGCTTCTGTAACAACCCCGCTGGGCTTATTCTTGTGCTGACCTTCACCCTCCAGCTCCCAGCCTGAGACCCCTGGGGCTTTAAAATGCTCTGCTTCGGGCTAACAAGGCCTGCTCCTCCAGCCAGCCCTGGAGGAGGGAGGACCTTGCTGCTTCTCAGCTGTTACAAAGGACAGTTTGGCCCGGAGCCTGCGGCAGGGACCCAGGCTCTGGGACAGTGTTAACCCGGGTCCGCTGGAAGGGACTCAGCCCAGCTATGCTGGGGATCAACCATACAGCAAGCTGCGGTAATCTCCCGGACCTGAGTCTGGGCTGTCACGTCAGCTATGCCATCCATGCGCCCATGTGGATCTTCCTCTTGGAGGGCAGGCTGATGTATGCTGATGGCCCGGGTTTTACTGGAGTGCAAATAGCTCTGTACTTTGTGTTCACTCCATTGCAGTCACTTGACCCAGTTGTAAATACAACTCCAGTACCACCAATTCCAATCAGCAGAGGGGCTCCGAGAGGGCCAGGAGAAACTCAGTGCTCACTACCCATAAGGAACAGGTGCCATGCTTCTTGGTGAGCCCCCAAAGCAAGACCCAGTGAAAGAACATGTAAGTGCCCTGGACTGGAGACCCAGGAAATGTTGTCTTAGGCGGTGGGTTCTCTCTCCATCTTGTGTGGATTTTGCATTTTCTTTTATTCACTATTTTCCATTTCTTTTCCACTGGTGAATGGAGAATGTCATAAAATAAGAGGATGGCTTTGACTCGGTGTGTTTTCATGGAGTCCTAGTGAACTTCATTACTAGGGTGAACACTTTGGAAATTGATGCAGCCACTGGAAGGTCTGGGCTGTTGTCCTGGGAAACTGGAGCAGCTAAAATCTTGTTACCAAGCTCGGTGTTGCCTTCCTGGCCGTGGCGGGGCTCCCAGCGGGCTGTCCGGTCTCTCCGTGAAAATCCAGAGCTGAGCCTCTGGAGGAATTTTAGTTAGGATTCTCTAAAGCCTTTTCCGGGACAACCAGAGCGGTGATGTCTCACAGCACATCTTAGATCAAAACACCCGCTGCTGAGCAGGAGCGCTTTTCTTTTCTTGTGCTTGTGTGTCCTTTGTTGTTGTTGTTTAGTTGACAAGTTGTGTCTGACCCTTTGCAGCCCTACGGACTGTAACCCCCTAGGTTCCTCTGTCTATAGGATTCTCCAGGCCAGAATACGGGAGTGGGTTGCCATGTCCTTCTCAAGGGGATCTTCCTGACCCAGGGATCAAACCCAGGTCTCCTGCAGGTGGATTCTTTGCTGCTGAGCCATCAGGGAAGCCCGTGTGTTTAACAAGCCTGCTTAAAAAAAAAAAAAAAAAAAACTATTTCTCTTAACTGTGCTGATGTCCATCTCATTGGTGAACGCCTAGGGAATTTGAAGTGAATCCCTTTATTTCCTTTCTTCTTGCTTGTTTCAGTGACTGCTTTGCAAAAACAAGGGAAGCATCTGTTTGTTTCTTGTGGAAATTGTGAAACACTATCATGATTAAAAAGACAGAGGTAGAGAGGGAGAGGGTGGGGGACACAGAGCCAGAGAGAGACAGAAAAGGGGAGAGAGGGAAACCCCAATCTGCTGTCACCGTCTTTGTCAAAGAGCTCTCATGTCAGGATGATGAGCCATTACTGCTCATTGGTAGGTATTGCTTTGACACTTGATGTTGAAACTAAGAGAGTTCTGTAAAAGGGACGTTTGTTTTCCAGAAGCAGGTAAACACCAGAAGGGTCATATGGTCTCTCCACATGCGCAATGCAGAGTAAGCGCTACAGAGAAATCAGAGCCCAAGGGCACAGGCGCCTTACTTGGGAGAATCCAGAATCTGTTCCTCAGACCTTAAAGGCTTGATATTGTATCCTCATAACAGGCACTAAACTAAGGTTGGCAAAGGAGGCCTGGAGGAGAGGAGCAGACGAGCCTGGAAGGTGGACCAGAACCGAGGGCACCTTCAGGAATGGCTTGATCTGGAGGCAGTGGGGCTCCTGTAACACATACTAAACTCAGACCAAAAGATTCACCAGGTCTTTCCTTTGATGCGACTTCATCAATTTAATACAAACATGGTAGGTGGGGGCATTTTATTGTCCTGGTGGCCAATTTTGAGAGATGAGATAAAGGAAGAACAGACTTCTTTTGAATTTTGTCTTAAAAATTGGGTATATCACTTTTTGCCTCCTTTAGATATTTTTGGGAGGTATTAAGATTTACTCAAGGTAATGACCCAGGTTTTCTCAGAGCATAAGAATGCCCTGCACAATTAAATAACATTCATAAAACAATATAGATTTTCAGAGAAAGCCATATCTGAATAAAGTCACCAACATGATTTAGGAATGAGAAGTAGGTTCTTTGCTTACTCAGCTTCACCTTATAAAACCTGCCAAGTCCCTAAAGTAACCTGCTAAGGCTAATCAGAAGTACTGGGCCCATTACTAAAGTGCCAGAGTACTCTGGAATTTGCTTGAGGAAGCATTTATGAATAAATGACACCCCAAGAGTCATTCTTGTGGTGTTTTTCAGCCATAATTAAACAAACCATTCCCATAGTGGGCTCCAGGAATTCATCTATAAAGAAATTTTGTCAAATTCTTAATTTTGTGTGTTTTGTATATTTATATTAAAATAAATGCATCCATTCATCAATCTTTAAGTGTGCAAATGTCCACAGGAAGCACCCAGGCTGCAGTAGAAAACAGGCCAACTCAGATGCTTAGGGATTCAGCACAGCTCAGCTAAGGCAGTGCACTGACGCATACAAGACTTAGGCTGCCTCACCTGGAAAGGCTGAGGCACCCAAGGAAGGCATCCAGAGGAGGCTGTGATTTAACTCAGCATCAAAGCCTGAGAAGGCATTTTTCAGGCCACTTCTGCAAAAGTGGGAGAGTCATTCTTAGTTGGCATGGTTGTCGGGGGATTAAATGAGCAGGGAAACAAATAGCAGGAGGCAGCAGCTATTCCAGAAAAATCACAGTCCATGGTGTCAGAGAGAACCTGGGTTCTGCCCCTACATGCTGTTCAGTCCAGCTGGATCAGCCTTGGTCTCCCCATCTGTAAGGCGGGGACAGCCCGCCTCCACGGCCGTGCTGCAGACTGAACGGGAGCGGACACCCAGGAGTCCTGTGTTGCACCACATGCACGTTTCCAAGGGTGTCTATTGACTCCTTGTGGAACATTCTACATCAATCAATCAAAACTTTCTTTTTCTTTCTATTCCTTTCTCTGACCCTTCTAATAAGTTCCCTAAAAAAAAAAAAAGGAAAAAAGCCTCCTGGTACCCTGACTATACACTCGCACCATCTTCTTGGATGAATAGAAAATGACCACAAAAAGAAGCCAAACATTACAATCACATTAAAGGAAATGACACTTGTTAGTGACTGATCTCAACTTGCTTCTAAAACAGACAGCTTTCTTTCTTTCAGGGGGAGCACCAAGTATCAGCACTCGTTGCTCTTAAATATTGCTTTTACTGCAACATAGAAGGAAATCCCGTGCTGAGGTGTTCTCAAGTAACATCCCTGCATAATCCACTATTCAATATTCTAATAGCAATATCAAGACTTTGTACTATTTTAAAAAAAACCCTTGGAGACAATTTGCATTTAGCTGCATATTAGTCAGAACAAAGAATCGGTTTTGAAAGTTCAGAGTCCATAATAAATCACATGGAATGCTTTACAAGTGAAATGCAAAATATAAAGAATTTTTTGGCTCAATTTCTTTAAATGATATCCTTTAATCTACAGTGGGCTTCCCAGGAGGCTCAGTGGTTAAAGAATTCGCCTGCCAGTGCAGAAGAGGAGGGTTCAGTACCTGGGTTGGGAAGATCCCCTGGAGGAGGGCAAGGCAACCACTCCAGTAGTCTTGCCTGGGGAATTCCATGGACAGAGGAGCCTGGTGGGCCACAGTCCATGGGGTCGCACAGAGTCGGACATGACTTAGCACAAGCATGAATCTACAGCATCTCCTCATGGGAGGTGCCCTCCCTAAAGCACTGCCCCCTTCCACGGGGCTCAGAGGCCGTGACCTATCTTAGAGGTCACGCACACAAGTTAGGCTGACTAAGGGACCAAGAGTCATGGTTGTGGTGGGTCTGCCATGTGTGGTGCTAACAGGGAGTTAACCAAGTGGGTGGTTTGGAAACTGGGAAGATTCCAGGGTAGGATTTCCAATATGTGTTATCAAAGGGCTTCAAAAATCTCACTGATATTTCCTTAGAAGAGCTGAAAGGTAGCTTAGCCAGTTTCAAGACCATCTTCTACTACAAGTTCACAAGCATAGCAGCATACCCCTTTTTGTGGGGTGGGGGAAGGGTAACAAACTTGAATAGTAGGTTTTACGATAACCTGCAGAGTTCAGCATTTTTGAAGTTCTCACGACTACTGAAAGGAGTGTGATCACAGAGCACAGTCACGGGCACGTCTCAGGCCTGCAGTGTAGACAGAGGCTGGGTTGCTTTCCTCCTGGTGTCCACGGCTGCCGCCCATCTCCCGGGCTTCCCTGGATGCCTCCCCTCCTGCACTCACTCACAACTGTGCAAAAACGTCTCCACTTTCATCAGCTGGCAGACCCGGCCGCCTGTCACCCACACCGTCAGCAGATCACTTTGCCTACTTCCCAGAGCTTGGAGACCAGAGGTAAAAATTCTGTCCACCTCTTGTCTCCAAACTCCGACAGTGTGATTCCCCGCAAGCATCCGCCTTTCCTGTCTCCTCCTGGTTGAGGCGGGCTCTCCATCCGGGGTCTACCCCACCTCCTGCGTGCATGCCTCAGTGGCCTCACTCTTCCTTACGTTCCTTTTCTAAAATCTCCGACTTTTCCTGTACACTGGCTCCTTCCTGCTGTTAGCAGATATCTCAAGTATCTGCAAACTTGAAAGGGGAAAAAAAACCTCCCTGGACCTCATGGGCCCCACTCGCTGGTCCCTTTTCTTGCATTTTTACATGGTGTCCTGCACTCTGCTTTGATTGCTCCCCTGGTCCTCACTCACGGGCTTCCCTTCTCTCCACACACCGACTCCATCCTTGCCAAAGTGGTAGAGGTTTCTCTGTGTATCTAAACCCAACAGGGGCTTTTAAACCCTCGTTTTTCTTGGCCGCTCTGAACGCTGGACTGATTTAGCAATATGTAGAGTTTCTTTTGCCTCCTTTGATAGTGCTTTTTTCCTGGCTGTATTTTCTGATCTAGTAATTTCTCCTCCTCAAGCCCTCTTTATTTGCTTCTTTGTTTTCTGCTCACTCTTTAAAGGCAATTATGCTTACAACTCTACCCCGGGGTTCTCTCCTCTCCTCACGGTGCACATTCCCCCATGGCGATCCCCATCTCACACCCACAATGCTGACCGCTCCCTGGACCTCTTCCCAGTCTGGACATCCCTGTCCTCTGGGTTCTAGAAGCAGGGCTCTCCTGGCCCCTCCTCCTGCACTTCTCAAAGGCAACCCCAAATGCACTGTATTCAGCGTAGAGCTCATCACCAGCTTCTCTGCCCCCTGAAAAGCCTGCCTTTCCATGACTGCTCCCGACCTCCCCACGTGGCCCCCTTTCATCCCCCAATGCTCGAGGACGGGCCTGAGTCCTGAGGGTGGCCTTGGAAGGAAGCTTCCCATTCAGGTCTCCCTTCGGGAGCATCCTCTGCCTGGAACGTGGTTATGGGTCACCCAGCTGCTAGGTCTTGAGGGGTGCACTGTGCACGTGCCGGCCACTCTCTCCTTGGGGGCGCCCAGCTGTGCGGTTCCCAGCAGGGGTCCCCGGGGGGTTCCTCTCTGCCCCGAGTCTCTCCACCAGCATAGCCAAGGCTCCTTAGAAACCCATGGTGTCTCCTTCCTCCCCAACGTGGCAAGCCCCATCAGGGGGTCCTCTTGCCCTCTCGCTGGTTTCCCCTTCCTCCTCTTCCTTTGTGCAACATCACTCCTGTCCTGGGTCAGGTCACAGATACCCGAGGTGTGACAAACACATCCTGCCTCCATCCCACCCCTGCCTCCACCCAGCTCTGCAGAGCCGCCTGTAAACGCACGGCTCAGGCTGCTCCCTAGCTGGTGATCCCTTGGGTCCAAACTTCTTCCCAAAATTGATGAGTCTGTGTCCTTGCAGTCGGGCTACTTTCCGGGCTTTATGTCCATCAACAGCCTTGCTCCCTGAAGGGCAAATCTGTTTAGTAACTCAAAAACTGAAGACTGAGAATTTCTTGTTTTCCTTATCTACAAAGGGGCTAACACCTAATGCATGCTGGTCCTCCCAGCCGTCTATTGTTTGTCCAGAGATGCTCCAGCTGCCCCATCCTTGCCTGGGGCTGCTCGCTGGCTGCTTCTCGCTTTCCCCAGCACCTGGGCTTGGTTTTGCGGGTTCCCTTGAAACTCTGGGGCGCACTGCCCAACCAGACGCCACGCCCTTAGCCAAGGAGGAGCCTGGGGGAGCAGACCGGTGCCTTCTGGTTCACACTGCGCTCCCCACACCCTGCACAGACCTGGCCCAGTTTATGTAAATAGGTGAGTGGGTGAACACATCCACCTCTGATTAAGTGCATGCATAGGTGAATAAAAGACTTTCTTTTTTTTTTCCAGAGAACCATGCGGCAGCAGAAACGACAGGAAACGAGGAGGCGAACATACGAAAATTTCCTCTCGTGTTACAGTAACAGGTCCTGGCAGGGCAGGTTATGAGACTGTGAACTAAGTGGAGGAGGGGAGAGAGACACCCTCTCACCAGTCTCTCGTCTTCCCAAGTTCAGAGTCCCTTCCTCAGATGGAGGTGATGCACGCGGCCATGCCTAGAAAGCACCCTTCCTGAACTTTCTCAGAAGCGAGGTCCGGGTGGCAGCCGGCATGTCTGTGGTTCCCCGGCTGCCCCTTGGCCACCTCCCCTGACAGCGGAGCACCTTTGCCCACATGCAGGAAGCCTTGTGAAGCCACCGGGCTGGGCTCCCACCTGTTCCAAGGGTGGGTGAAGGGCTGTGCGGCTTTTTAGTCCCTGCAGAGCAGGAGAGGCAAGCTGGGGCTCCTGGGGATTCAGGGCTCCCAGTCTCAAGCTGGCTTGTCAGTGTCAGTAAATCAAGTTAAGGTCACACATAAATACAGGCTTTCTTTCCAAACTCCCAACCCTCCCTGGTTGCACAAGCCAAAACAAGATGAGGGATTTTTCTCCTTCCTCTCTGACAGGGCCAAGCTCCTGCACCGCTTAGACCCTTGGTATGCGGACACGCCCCGAGAAGCCCATTCTTTATGGCAATTTGGGCCTTCTGCCTGGCTTCTCACATGTGTGAGAGATTTTGGCAAAACATTGCTTTTTCTTGTTTCTCTCATTGTCATATAACACAAAGCTTTACTTCTTTCCTCTAATGGGCTTTCCTATTTTATTTCTCAAATCCAGACAAACACACATTTCAATGTCCGCTCACATTATTAACGAAAAAGACCTCCGTAATCAATCATTTAAGTTTGATTCACAAAGATACCATGTATGGAGCACTGGAGCTTTTGCACTCTTTTGGGGGAAGGTTGAAAGAGCCTTGTCTGTGGCAGGTCGGGTGCAAGAGGGTTGCAAAGCTTTCTCAGGTTTGTGACTGACTTGCCAAGACGGATGTGGCGTATGCCCCACGGATGAGAAAATCAGGGCTTGGGGACCTGACTCCAGTGCCAGACGCCTGAGACAGCCGGCTTCAACTTCCCCCTCTTGACCGGCCCCCACTCTCACTCACACTGCCTAAGAAGCACCTGCTCTGGGGGCCTGTCCAAGCTGTCCCACATTCTGAGCTTCTGTTTCCAGGGTTCTAAGGGACCAGGGCCTGAGTATTTCAGAAACTGTGATGTGGCCCCAACTTCATCAGCTTCACCCGATCTACTTGTTAAGAACAAGCTTCCTGACCCCAGGGCTCCATTGTGAGGACACAGAGGGAGCCAGAGTGTGTCAAGACCCCACACTGACGTCCAGTCCCCGCCCTACAACCCTGAGGACGCATCCCACAAGCACCCTTCAATCACCCCCATAGGGAAGGTGAGCGGCCCACTTTCTGACCTTCCAAGGGATGAGTGGGCATCCTAGGGGGCGCTAATGGGAAAGAACCAGCCCGCAGTGCAGGAGACACAAAAGACACAGGTTTGATTCCATGGATCTGGACGATCCCCTAGGGGTGAGCGTGGCAACCCACTCCAGTATTCTTGCCTGGAGAATCTCATGGACAGAAGAGCCTGGCTGGATACTGTCCACGGAGCCTCAGAGTTGGACACGACTTGGAGTGACTTAGCACGCACGCACACGTGGGGGTGAGCCTCACCTGATTACCTCCCTTTCTCTAACCTTGTTCCTCTGTAGTCTCCTGGGCCCTCTGGGAAACTGCGTAAATGTTCATCACTGCAGCCCAAGCCAAGGAGAAGCTTCCAGAAAGAGGAATGTCATGAAAGAGGATAAGGAGGCTGCAGAAGGGGCTGGGAAGCCTGTGAGGAGCGAGTCTCTGAAACATGGAGAGACGTTTGAGTTGGACATAGACGTGGGATAGTGCAGAGACCAGAATAGGGGATCGAAGGATGGAATGAGGAGGGGTAAGGGAAGATCACCAGCACCCACGACGCCCAGGGGCTGTGTCGAGCTCACCACTGATGGAGAGGGCCACGTGCAGGACTATGGTCATCAGAGTGTCTGGAGAAGAAGGGTCTCCACATAGGCAAGCAGGCTCATTGTGCGCTGACCAGTGGGCTTTGGGGATAAAGCCCTGAGCTCAAAGCCTGGGCTCTGGGCGCTTCAGCAAACCATTCCGAGCCTCGGTTTTCTCATCTATAAAATGTGTGGCGTGAGAGTCCCATTTGAGGGTTAGAATGAGGGCGACACAGGCCAGTGCCCTCACGGGGTCCCCAGAAGAGGGCTCAGTCCAGGCACAGAGAGGGCCTTTGGTGAAGGCTGGTCGCTGGGGGTCAGCGGAACGACAGTTACGGTGTTTATAGCAGGAGGTGATCTGGGCATGAAGCTGCTTCCGGGACAGGACAGGTCAGAAACCAGGTTATAGTAGGGGGAGGGTTAGCATGAGGGCTAAGGAAAAGCAGTGATCACAGACTTGATGCCCTCCTTATGGTCTATTCAGGTCAATTCGTTTTTCAGACAAGGGTTGGACCCTTCTTAGGTGGACTTGCAGTCAATGAGATGATCTACAGTATGGATGGTGTTTTAGAGTTAGTAGACCATGGTGTCTGCAAAACAACTCACCTAAACCTGCTCAAAGTCTTGCCTTTGTAGATGCCACTCCATTCCGTGGATGCCACTCCAGGGTGCTTCCTAAATCCTGGCTGGACAGGAAATGCTTTCTCCTGGGGTTTTGAACACATCAGAAGCCAGACAAGTCTACAGCCATACCACCCTGAACACGCCTGATCTCATCTAATCTCGGAAGTTAATCAGGGTCGGGCATGGTTAGTACTTGGATGGAGAAACCAGGGGACATTTTTCTATTTTGGGGGGGTGGGGAGAATGGGAGAAGTGGACCATTTTTAAATTCTTTATTGAGTTTCTTACAATATTGTTTTTGTTTTGTCTTGGCCACTAGTCATGTAGAATCTTAACTCCCTAATCAGGGATCGAACCTGCACCCCCTGCGTTGGAAGGTGAAGTCTTAACCACTGGACCACAAGGCAAGTTCTGCTAGAGGACATTTTAAAAAGGAAAGGGTGTTCTCTGCTCCCTGGCCACCCCCAGAGTGCTTGGCATCCATCCCGTTTGCTTTGAGAGAAGAACAAATCCTGAGATAAACCCAGATGTCAGGGGACAGGAAAGCCCGCCAGGTGAAGGTGTGTCTCGGATCATAGGAGAGGCCCCTGTGCGGGAAGGGCTTGATTTCATTGGTTTCACATCTTAGCCGTTTATTAGCTGTGTGGCCCTGAGTACGTTGCTGATACACCCTGGCCTCCGTCTGGATGAGAAGACTGAAGATGCCTGGCTTGCACTTCCAACCTGAAGGCTGAAGAAAAGGTTCGGTGTGGACCGTGGGCCCGCCCGGCCTCTGGTCCACACCCGGGGTGAGGGAGCTCCTTTTGCTCCTCTGCTGTCCTGGAAGGTTGCTGAGGAGAGAGGACTGTGTCTTCCCAAGAGTGTCCCCTGGAATTCAGAGGGCTCCTCCCCTTAGTCTGACCTCACAGTTATTTAAATGCAGAAATTAACATACTTTTTGATTTACTCAACAAACTTTTCTAACACAAGTGGAAAAAAAAAAAAAAAAAAAATAAAACAAACAAACAAAAATCAAACATAAAAGCATAAAAGCATAGGACAAAGGACCCGATCTAAAAGCTTCTGATGAACTCCAGTAAATGTGCCCTTGCCAGGTCTGTAAGAAGACAGAATTTCAAAGCAGTAAGTCTTTTTATGGAAACTGACCTGACCCACCCTCCTCAAGGTTCAAAAGCCCAGCCGAGCCACAGGGAGCTCCTTAAGAGACCAAATCTTAGCCTGATTGAGGGCTTCTGGAGGCGGGCTGGGCTGCCCTGGGGCCAGCAGATGGGCAGCACAGATTCCGAGCTGCCTGCCTGTCCCCAGGGCGGGGCTTCCGCCTCTGAGTCTCAAGGGACAGTAACACGTCCAGAAGAAGTCAGGGCTCAGATCTGAACTTGTCCACACACTCTGTCACATAAGGGACAGTGAAGAAACTATCATCTTTTCATAAAAGAAAGGCGCTTTTGCACTGAAATCGGAAGGTTATAATCTTAGTAAAGGATTGTCATGTAAATAGAATGCATTTCACTTTGAGAAAAACTGACAATACTTTCTGTTTCATTGAATGTTTGGGAACCACAGTGAGGAGATGTTTGAAAGGAAGCATTGAAGGGCGGGCAGGCCTGGCACACAATAACCGCGGAGGAGCTGGAGGAACACTTTTTGAGGGCTTGTGGACCCCCACCCACTCACCAGCCCTGGTTTTGCTCTCAGTCAAACTCTTGGAGTCGAGTGACCCACCATGCCAGGCTGGTGGTAAAGCCAGGATGGTCCCTGGGGGACAGAGAGATGGCTGGTCTGGTTACCTGACATGTGGCTTCTCCTTTTCGGACAAGGTGCTGAGATTCAGAGACGCCAGATGGATCGTCTGAGGCAGCCCTGCTCTGGAGGGACAGCTGCTGTTGTTTGATCGCTCAGTCGTGCCCGACTCTCATGACCCCATGGACTATAGCCCGCCAGGCTCCCCCGTCCATGGGGTTCCCAGGCAAGAATCCTGCAGTGAGTTGCCATTTCCTCCTCCCGGGGATCTTCCCAACCAGGGATTGAACCCTCACGTCCTGCATTGGCAGGTGGATTCCTCACTGCTGACCGACCAGGGAAGGCCCTGGAGGGACAGGCCCACAGCGAAAAGCACAGCCTTCACGCAGTCCACCTGAGATTTTGCCCACTAGGTTTATCCTAGAAAACGTACGTTTTAAGGCTTTTCTTTTTGGTGTCAGTTTTGAGATGGCCTTCCTATCATGAAGTCCATCACATGTAAAATGAAGTCAGATTCCATGTGTGTGAACAGCCAAGCCCAGCATCAAGGTTCATCTTTTTTCAAAAGGTCTACCTTTCTTCATCCTTTTCCATCCATCCTTGATCTTATGAGATGGACTGACATCTATCAATAGGTTTTTTTCTTGGATACTCTTTTGCCTGGGCAGCTGACCTGCATTAGATCCAGTTACATTTATGAATTTTAACCTCTAGTGGGCACTCCTAGCGGCCCAGGGTGCGCGTCAGCCAGTGGCCCTGCCCTTCCAGACAACCATCTCCTGTCTTTTCTTCCAACCCCAGCGCCTCCTTCCAGACACCCAGCTTCATCATCTCTGCCACCCCTGAACTTCTCCCGCTCACAAAGTCCCCTTCATGGTGGACCCAGGGATTGGCTCACCAGCTTTGCCTTTATATCCTTGGAGAATAATGACCCAGCCAGTCCACTTTGTCCCAGGAACACTTTGGTCCCCCCTCCTGACTCCTGGGACCCCATGCTCAACGTATGTCAGGATCTTTTCTGCCTTCTCCCACCCCCTTAATTCCTGAGTCTTGGAGTGACTGGAACTCAGCCTTGGACCTCTCTCCCCTGTTTCTTGACTGGCCCTTCGGTCATCTTATCTCTTGCCACCTGTTTAAATCCCAACTATCTACTGTTAGTCACTTAGTCACCTCCGACTCTTTGTGACCTCATGGACTATTAACTACAAGGCTTCTTGGTCCATGGGATGTCCCAGGCAAGAATACCAGAGTGGGTTGTCATTTCCTTCTCCAGGGGATCTTGCCAACCCAGGGATCGAACCCAGGTCTCCCACATTGCAGGCAGATTCTTTATCTTCTGAGCCACCAGGGAAACTCTTATCTATTGCTAACACCCAGATTTCCATGTCCAGCTCCACTCTCCCCTGGAATTCATGTCTATACATTCCTCTCCAGACTTGATCTCTCCCCTTGGACTCCAGACAAACATCTCAGACTTAACGCGTTCAGACCTGGATTCCTCACCTTCCACGGTTCCAGCCTGCATTGTCGGTGGCATCTCATGGACCCGCAGCTCCCTCTATGGAGCTGGTCAAGTCAAAGCTGAATGCTGGAGTTCTCGTTTTCTCATGCAGTCTGTGGGCAAGTCCCACTGGCTGTGCTTTCAATGTGTATTTGGAAACTCCAACCCCTCTTATTTAGTCCAAATCACAGTTATCCTTGCCTGGATTACCCCCAGAGCCCCTTGACCAGGCCTTGCATGGCGGGCAGCTATAGTGATCTGACAAAACCCAAGTTGCGAGCTTCCATGGTGGCTGTGGGATAAAGACTCTGCCTGCCAGTGCAGGAGACTCGAGTTCAATTCCTGATCAGGGAAGATCTCACGTGCTGCGGAGCACCTGAGCCCAGGAGCCATAATTACCGAGCCCACGCACCGCAACTACTGAAGCCCGCCGCGCCCTGCAGCAAGAGGAGCACCCGCAGTAACAAACCCTGGCACCACAACCGGAGAGGAGCCCACCACGCTCACCGCAACCAGAGACAGCTGATGCAGCAATGAAGACCCAGAGCAGCCATGAAGAAAGAAAGCTATAAAAAACAAACGGTGCATCAAGTCACCGTTTTGTTCGAAATGCCATCCCTTCTGGAAAAGCCCTCGGCCCAACAACCTGCCCTGTGAATCTCAGACCTCACGTGTGATGATGCCGCCCGTGTGCTGGGGGCTCGGGCCTCTCCGGCGTCTGTGTTCTGTACTTCCTGAATGTGCTGGCCACGTGGACTGCTCGGGGGCCCTTCCTATCTACTCCTTCTGCCTGGCACGCACTCCCCAGGCATCTCACACACCCCCAACCCCTTTTGCCTGGGACACACTCCCCAGGCATCTCACGCCCCTCCCCCCCTTCTTCAGGTCTGACCACATTCCATCTGAAGAAGGCCTCATTTAAAGCTGCCCTTCCTACTTGGACTCTGTTCTCTTTGCTTTATTTTCACCAGAGCTTTCGACCCCCATTTACCCTCTGATTTATTTTCTCCCACTGGTTTGTAAACTCCACAGCTACCTGGATTTCTGTGTTCTCAGAGCCCAGATTCGGGTCTGACGCCTGTTAGGTGTCTGGTTAACATTTGTGGGATGGATTCACGAAGGCATTTCCATACCATCTGAAGGAGCCCAGTGGTGAACGGGCTCCCCTCGTGGACCTGGACCAGTGGCAAAGCTGGACCCTGAATATGCTGAAGGTTTTCCGACAGAATCGCAGCATGTGCTCTGTCTCAGAGGAAGAGAGTCTGCCTCCAGCCGGGTGAAGTCTTCTCGGGGCCCCTTTTCTTTGCTTCATAGAAACCTCAGGAACAGCCTTTGGTCCACCAGTGGAGGCCACCTCATTCGCCAAGTGATGAGCACCCATCCGGGGCAGGCCCCACTCCCTGGACGGTTCCGGAGGCCTGCTCTCGTGCTCGATGGAGTTCTCGTTTTCTCATGCAGTCTGTGGGCAAGTCCCACTGGCTGTGCTTTCAATGTGTATTTGGAAACTCCAACCCCTCTTATTTAGTCCAAATCACAGTTATCCTTGCCTGGATTACCCCCAGAGCCCCTTGACCAGGCCTTGCATGGCGGGCAGCTATAGTGATCTGACAAAACCCAAGTTGCGAGCTTCCATGGTGGCTGTGGGATAAAGACTCTGCCTGCCAGTGCAGGAGACTCGAGTTCAATTCCTGATCAGGGAAGATCTCACGTGCTGCGGAGCACCTGAGCCCAGGAGCCATAATTACCGAGCCCACGCACCGCAACTACTGAAGCCCGCCGCGCCCTGCAGCAAGAGGAGCACCCGCAGTAACAAACCCTGGCACCACAACCGGAGAGGAGCCCACCACGCTCACCGCAACCAGAGACAGCTGATGCAGCAATGAAGACCCAGAGCAGCCATGAAGAAAGAAAGCTATAAAAAACAAACGGTGCATCAAGTCACCGTTTTGTTCGAAATGCCATCCCTTCTGGAAAAGCCCTCGGCCCAACAACCTGCCCTGTGAATCTCAGACCTCACGTGTGATGATGCCGCCCGTGTGCTGGGGGCTCGGGCCTCTCCGGCGTCTGTGTTCTGTACTTCCTGAATGTGCTGGCCACGTGGACTGCTCGGGGGCCCTTCCTATCTACTCCTTCTGCCTGGCACGCACTCCCCAGGCATCTCACACACCCCCAACCCCTTTTGCCTGGGACACACTCCCCAGGCATCTCACGCCCCTCCCCCCCTTCTTCAGGTCTGACCACATTCCATCTGAAGAAGGCCTCATTTAAAGCTGCCCTTCCTACTTGGACTCTGTTCTCTTTGCTTTATTTTCACCAGAGCTTTCGACCCCCATTTACCCTCTGATTTATTTTCTCCCACTGGTTTGTAAACTCCACAGCTACCTGGATTTCTGTGTTCTCAGAGCCCAGATTCGGGTCTGACGCCTGTTAGGTGTCTGGTTAACATTTGTGGGATGGATTCACGAAGGCATTTCCATACCATCTGAAGGAGCCCAGTGGTGAACGGGCTCCCCTCGTGGACCTGGACCAGTGGCAAAGCTGGACCCTGAATATGCTGAAGGTTTTCCGACAGAATCGCAGCATGTGCTCTGTCTCAGAGGAAGAGAGTCTGCCTCCAGCCGGGTGAAGTCTTCTCGGGGCCCCTTTTCTTTGCTTCATAGAAACCTCAGGAACAGCCTTTGGTCCACCAGTGGAGGCCACCTCATTCGCCAAGTGATGAGCACCCATCCGGGGCAGGCCCCACTCCCTGGACGGTTCCGGAGGCCTGCTCTCGTGCTCGCTGGTTGGGCCGAGCCAGGCAAGCTTGTCCTGCTGTCCCGGAGGCTCATCAGGTCCTCAGCAAAGCAGGGCTCGGCTCTCGGCCGGGAGGCCGGCACTTCCCCGGTTGGCCTGTTGGACGGCCCTGCTCCAGCTGCTCTGCGGGTCTCTCTTTACTCCTTCAATGCCAGCCCTGGCCACATTCTTGGCTTGGGGGGCCCCTCCCCACAAACATGGTTTGAAATTGCTCCAGTTTTCAGTTTTTGACTCACAAGGTTGGCTGCCAGGCGTCAAACCAAGCATTTCACACTCTTTAGCTTTAGACATTTTTTTGCTGCAAGGGGAGGTCATTTTGAGACTTCTTACTCCTTGACATTTAAAAATAACTTGAGGACTTCCCTGGCAGTTTAGTGGTTAAGAATCTGCCTTCCAATGCAGGAGCTCCGGCTGCGATGGTCCAAGGGTTAATGGTGGAAAAGGACATGATGATGAACCAACAACTGCTCCTGTGTCCCTTGCCGTGTGGGACATCCAGGACCTTCTACCTGCTGGGTCCTGTGCTGGGCACTGCAGGTTAGAAACTGTTACAGACTTGGCTTCACCCTCAAGAACTTGATCTGGAGAAATCAGGGACATAGGACGGAAAAGGGCAGGAGCGTGGCATAGAGTAATAGGTTCAAGTTCAGAAAAGATTACCCTGGGGCATCAGGAAAGGTTTTGAGAGGAGGCAGTGTTTCAGCTGAGTACTGAAGGGGAGGTGAGCCTGGGAAACCCGGTGACAGAGAAAAGGGATTTCCAGGAGCAAAGACACTTGAAAACACTCAGGCCATAGACGAGCTGGTCTAAAACGCTCTAAAATGTCAACGTTATTTTTTGTGGTAAAACATATATAATGTAAAAATTACCATTTCAACTGTTTTTAAATGTACAGTTTGGGGGCAAAGGATGGATTCACACAGTTGTGCAAACAATCACCCCATTCGTGTTCTAAACCTTTTTCATCTTGCAGAACAGGAACTCTGTTCTCATTAAACAAAAATTCCTCATTTCCGCTCTTGCAGCCTCTGCACCATCATACCCTCCATCCCTGTGAATGGACGACTGACTCTAGGAAGCTCATAGGAGTGGAATAGTGCAGTGTCTGTCTTTCTGCGTCTGGTTTACTTCATTAGCCTAACGTTGTCCAGGTTCATCCATCCTATAGCGTTTCTCCGAACTTCCTTCCTTTTTAAGGTCAAACAACACTCCATTGTGTGTATCAGCCACATTGTGTTTACCCATCGCCTGCTGATGCCTCCACCTTTTGGCGGTTGTAAAGAACACTGCCCTCGCCAAGGTCTGACTTCAACAGGTCATTTTACTTCTCTGAGATTCAAAGTCCTACAGATTTGATTTGATTTGTTCTTAAAATATAGTTGGCTTACAGTGTTGTGTTAGCTTTAGGTGTACAGCAAAGTGATTCAGTTATACAACACACACAGATTCTGTTTTAACATTTTCTTCTATCATAGGTTATTACAAGGTTTTAATATCCACTTTCTAGAATGCTTCTGAGGAAGAGATGCCAGGTAAAAGACATACACTGTTTGTAACAGGACCTTATACTACTTATCACTATGACCATTACAACACATTTTCAGAAAACAGCTTTATATAGACTGGAAGACAGCTGTTCTCATTTCAGCATGGTGAACTTGGAAAAAAATCAGGGACTATTAGACCTACTTATTCCTGCCAGCTTTTCCATGAATGCTGTCACCTTGAACAAATCACCTGACCAAACAGTGCCTCAGTTTCCCTCTCTCTGAAATGGGGACACAATTCCTTAGCTGGCTCGCAGGAACATGGTGAGGATTAAGGGAGAAAGTGGGATTCAGAGCCTGGTGTAAATGGTTATTTTGGCATAAAAATGGGGAGACTGTTCTTAGTCTAGCTGTAGGAGGGCCATTTATTTACCAGACTCCTGGAAACAAAGATTCAAAAAAGGAAGACCCTTTTGGATCACCCTGTTGTTTTCCTGAAGCCTGACTGCTCCGGAGCTGGAATGAGAGCCTCAGGATGAGAAAAAGCCATCAAGTCATCAAGTTCCTTTCAAGTTGAGGCAGCTGGAGAGCAGCCAGAACAAGCCTGCCTGGGATGGGCCAGGAGCTCCAGGGCAAAACCACCACCTCCCCCTCCCGTGAATCCTGCCAGACCTGGTCTTCCTTATTAGGGCTCTTAACAGATAAAGCCACCCTGGCCCTGAACAGTGCTGGGATCCCGGGATGCCGGAGGCGAGGGTGGCCCTGCTGTTTGGCCAGAGGGAGGGGAGGGATGCAACATTTGCAGAGGGCTTCCTACCTGCCTCCCAGTAAATTGTCTCAGGTAGCTCAGCTCAGAGCATCCAGGGGGGTGGGGCTAAGGGAGTCTCTCCAGGCCTCAGAATCCATCAACTACACCAGGGAAAGAAGTCACCTTTCTTAGAATGCAAAATATTACCACTGTGAAAATTGAAAGTTTGAAACTGGCTATCTGCAGCAACAAAAAGAGACAATTCCTCAGACAATTCCTCAACAATACACTGTGGAAAATTCTGAAAAAGATGGGAATACCAGACCACCTAACCTGCCTCTTGAGAAACCTGTATGGAGGTCAGGAAGCAACAGTTAGAACTGGACATGGAACAATAGACTGGTTCCAAATAGGAAAAGGAGTACGTCAAGGCTTGTATATTGTCACCTTGCTTATTTAACTTCTATGCAGAGTACATCATGAGAAACGCTGGACTGGAAGAAACACAAGCTGGAATCAAGATTGCCGGGAGAAATATCAATAACCTCAGATATGCAGATGACACTACCCTTATGGCAGAAAGTGAAGAGGAGCTAAAAAGCCTCTTGATGAAAGTGAAAGAGGAGAGTGAAAAAGTTGAGACTAAGGTCCGTCTAGTCAAGGCTATGGTTTTTCCTGTGGTCATGTATGGATGTGAGAGTTGGACTGTGAAGAAGGCTGAGCGCCGAAGAATTGATGCTTTTGAACTGTGGTGTTGGAGAAGAGTCTTGAGAGTGCCTTGGACTGCAAGGAGATCCAATCAGTCCATTCTGAAGGAGATCAACCCTGGGATTTCTTTGGAAGGAATGATGCTAAAGCTGAATCCAGTACTTTGGCCACCTGATGAGAAGAGTTGACTCATTGGAAAAGACTCTGATGCTGGGAGGGATTGGGGGCAGGAGGAGAAGGGGACGACCAAGAATGAGATGGCTGGATGGCATCACGGACTTGATGGACGTGAGTCTGAGTGAACTCTGGGGGATGGTGATGAACAGGGAGGCCTGGTGTGCTGAGATTCATGGGGTCGCAAAGAGTCGGACACGACTGAGCGACTGAACTGAACTGAATTATGAGGCCAGGGATGTACATTAGTCAGATAGAAATTCTGAACAGAGGGAACAGAAACACTGGCTCCTGCTCTAGTCCACGCTGGGTGCAGAGGTGTCTGAGAAGCTTGGGCCTCTGCAGACAGGAGAATGCTGCTTTCAGAGGCTCAGTGATTTTGTCTGGACAAAGAGAGTTGAACGACTTGTGGAACTTACCTTTTGCTTTGGCTACCCATAATTTTGGAGGAAAGTCTAGGAGGAAGAAAGGAAATCATTCTTTGGGAAGAAATATCAGTGGGTGGGCCATTTGCAAAGGGTTCTGAAGGATGGTTTTGAAGGAGTTCGCTGCTCAGTGAAGAGAAGGTGGAGAGTGTCACAGGTGTGATGGTACAGGTGCCTGGTGTTCAGGAAGGGCAGGAAAGTGGTGCAGTGGGTGTGCCCTGGACGAAGTGGCTGGGGTCTAACCCAAGTGATTTTTACAGGACCAGAGATACCAGTTTGTATTTTCTTTTTATAACTATAGAAAAATCTGAAATAATGAGAGAACTCTCCCAGTTTGCACCAGAGTTTCCCATGAGGGCCAATAGGTCTTTGAGTCTAAAAGGCCTTTAAGCAAAACCAAGTACTAACTTTAGGCCCAGCGTCCTGTATGTCCTGCACAAATGGTCAGCCTTGTCCCCTTCCAGCCTCCCAGGGAGCAGAATGAACCTGGCTGGAGAGGCAGTGTGGACTAGAGACCGAGGGAAAGAAGATTCCGGGGTGGGGCAGGGGGGCTCACAGCCCAGCAGGATGGACCTCCCAGCACATCAAGGGCACCTGTAGCCCTGAGCCCGTGAGCCGACACTCTGTCAGATGCAGAATTCCAGCATCTTCACAGAGCCCTGGGCCGCAGCAGGGAGTCCCAGCGATCACTGGGACGGGAAACCCTGTTACCTGGCTAAGGCGACTCAGAGAAATGAAGCTCTCTTGACCGGGATGATGACAGCGGTACTCCCACTGATGCTGGTCCGGTGCTTGATCCCTGCTGGGTGTGGACACAGCGCATCCCCTCAACAACCTAGGAGGCAGGTCCTGCCACCTGCCCTGTTCTCCAGGTGGGGACAGGTGACATTCCTGAGACCACATCGCTGTGAGCAGCAGGACGGGGGTTGGAAATCAGGCCGGGCAGCCTCACCATCTGGATGCTAGTATTTTATTGCCTCTTGAACAGAAACGAACACAAGTGGGGGTGTCTCTGCTAATTCTTACTCTCTGCACACATTCTATAGTGCTCTTGCCAGCACTTGCAGAAGGGTTCTGGATAAGACAGGGACGGGATCAAGTGGGGTTCTAGAGGGTCTTCTGGAACAGGTGACAGACAGGTTTCCAGACAGGTTCCAGCTGATACCATCATCTCAGCTTCACGAAGCACTGGCCGACGCAGACCAGAGGAGACGGGTTCCCCCAGACGCTCCGAGGTAGGGAACGCGCAGGTGCAGTGTGCGGGGGACGCGCTGATATCCGGTGCTGGCATGCGCTTGTATCCAATTTGAATGCGCTCGCAATCTGGCTGGGAAGGACTGGAGCTGCAGGCAGTCCAAGCATCTCATGTGTGCCCATGACTAACCGAGCGCGTGGAAGTGCACCATCCTCTCGTCTTCCTCCTTTTGCGGCGTTTTACCCATGGCTTCTGCTTCTCTGTACGTTTCACGTGCTGGTGAGGGAAGGACCAGGGCTGGCCGCACGTTGATGCAGGCGATGCCATCTGTATCGCAGCTACCTGCTTGTTCCAGGTGGATCGCGAGGGAGGAGAGGGACTTATATTGGCTTATTTGAGGAGTGACTGCAAAGAACGATAAGAATCCCTTTAAGATCCCATTTCATTTACATTTATAGTCATCCGTCCATCCACCCTTTTATGTACTCATGCATGTGCTAAGCATTTATTGAGCACCTGCTGTATGCAGGCTCTGCTGCACGGTATGTCTGGGGACACCTAAGACAGTTCCCGAGGTGCCGGGGAGGCTGCCGCCTTTTAGAAGCAGCGAAGTGGTGGGAGGGGCAGTAGGCTAGGAGTGGGGTGCCTGGGCTCTCCCAGCTTTCTCCACGCCGCCCTCCACCCGCACCCCCGCCCCCATCAAGTGTTGTCTTAGAGTCAACCTCAGAGTCAATTTCTCTATCCAGAAAACAGAAGATGGCCTCCAAGTTCACTAACCGCTCATCAGTGTTCTCCATCCTCCGTGTGCAGGCCAAACCTCCAGGTTTGGCCACCGCCAGCCCTGCTCAGACACTACCACTGCGTTCTTCCCTGCCCAGCCCCTCTCACCCCCACCCTGCCCACCCGCCCTCGTCTGTTTGTAAGGTGGGCAGCGACTCCGCAGGCCCACTGTCACATCTGTGAAGTGGGCAGAGGAAACATAATAAGCATCAGCAAGAAATGTCCCCAGCGTGAGGCCACCTGGCCACAGAGGATGCCTGGGGCAGGGGCTCAGCTCAGGCTCTCAGAAAGAATAGGGGTGCCAGCCTGTGGAAGCCTCCAGACAGATGGCTTACAGATTTCAGAAGGAGGGCGGGGCCTGCTCTCTCCAGGCCCCTGCATTTCCTCCCAGGGATTCTCTTTCTGCAGAGGCTGAGGGTGGCTGGATGCGAAGGGGCTGCGGTCCTTGCCTTGGGACCACCTTCCTGAGCTCTTGTCTGCTCCTCTTTCTGGGCAGGGTTGCAGAGAGACACTGGTCTGGGGCGGCTTTATCCAATTCACTCCTGCCCTTTCCTCTGGGCACACTCCCCCTGACTGTTCTGAGCAGCTTAGGCTGGCCGCAGGCTTTCTTGCTTCCCAGAAAGCATGGGAAGTTTACCTGCTTGCCGTGCAAGAGCCCATAAAAACACAAGCGCAGGTGGCATGCGCCGCAGTGTCTCTATTCAGCAAGACTGTAAAACGCCTCTGCAAGAGAAAACAGCTCTGTCAGACCTAATCTGGCAATCACTTATATTTACGGGACCATACCTCTCCCTTTCTTTCATCCTCGACTTAACTGTGTTTTCTTTTGGCTCTCAAAAGTAACTTTTAAACCTTGAAATTAGAAATGGAAAGACCAGGGAAAAGATTGAAGAGACAACTAAAATCTTTTACAGCAAACTATAAAAAGACCATGCAAGCCTATATAACATGACTGTTTACAAAAATTTATTAACGGATTTTCGGAAGAGAATCTCCTTGAGATGTAACATCTTGTATCTGAGGGTGTCCAAAGAGGAGTGCAGCCTGGATAGGAATTATACACATCCTTTCATCCCAATCACCCTATAAATTCAAATGCAAAATAATCTATATTGAGTGCTCTTATCTTGCTTGCTTAAAAGACTGGAGGCAAAGGAGAGAGGCAGTTTATGTGAAGTCAGCAAAGGGAAAACTGACACAGTGAAGATTTTTTTTTTAAATAACTTGCCACCCACCCTCCCTGGGATGGAAAGCCTGGTTTGGGAAGACATTTGGCAGAGCAGGTTGGGGTAGCTGCCGGCCAGGCAGAGTCACTCAGCCAAGTCAGATGCTACAACTGGGGATTTGTTTAGGAGATGAAAAATACAAGCAAACAAAAACACATCTCAGCAACTGTGTGTAGCATCTGCTTCCTCAGCTTCACATCTTGATATTACCTGTTAGTAATAAATGATATTTAAGATAGTGGTATGCATGCAGCTGGGGGGCCATCACCAGCAACTCATTTCAAGCAATGCCTCCTTTGACCTCATGCTGTCTCACTAGGGTATTTTCTGGAAAATGTTACTTATCCCACTGGTTTTGGTCTGAGGAGTCCTGAGCCCTCTTGGGAAGCTGTCTGGGGGTGGCAGAGCCAGGGCCGCCATGAAAGAGACTGCACCAGGGGCTCTGCCACTAGGTAATTAGCTGTGCCACCTTGGCAATGTCAGCTAGGGCAGGATTGCTGGAACCAAATAAATCCTGAATCCAGAACACTGAACCAAATCCTAGAGCCAGAAGACCTGAATTCAAGTTGTGGATCTGCCAAGGACCCACCCAGGGCTAAGAACTCCCTAACAGAGTTCTTAAGGAGAGTCACAGGGCAACGTCCAGCAGACTCTTGAACAACATGGGTCTGAACTGTGTGGCTCCATATATATGTGGGTTTTTATTTTCAATGAATGAATTGGAAATGGTTTTTGAGATTTGCTACAATTTGAAAAACCTTGTAAATGAACTGCATAGCCTAGAAATAGCAAAAAAAGAAAAAGTTAGGTATCTTGTAAATGCATAAAATATTTGTAGATATACATATAACATACAAAATATGTGTTAATCGATTGTTTATGTTTTTCATAAGACTTTGGGTCAAGAGTAGGTTATGAGTATTTTTGTTTGGGAGACGTCAAAAGTTATACTTGGGTTTTGGATGTGTAGGGGAGTGGGTGCCTCTAACCCCTGCGTTGTTCAAGGGTTAGCTGTAATCGAAGGTCAGCCAACTGTGAGCGCTGGGACTCTATTAGTTTCACATGTTGATCACCTGTAGGGCTCAATTCCATCATCGCCAGTGAGATTCAGCACACGTCCATTGAGCATCTCCTGTCTGATGCACCCAGGAGGCTCTGGAGATTCCATAGTTGACAAAACATAAAACCCTGCCTGAGTGGATCTTACACCCTAAAAGGACAAGGGATATAGCAAATGCAGTGCTACATGTAGGGAGAAATGCTGAAAGGCGCAAAGAGACTTAGAATAGTTTTATTTATCCTCATGCTATTGTCAACAAACCGAAGGTTCTTGTAGCTGAGTAAATAAGTACTGAATGGCTGCTATGTTCATAGCAACACTATTAACAATAGCTATGACATGGAAATAAATGTTCATCAACAGAGGAATGGATAAAGAAGATGTGGTATATATATAAATGGAATATTACTCAGCCATGAAAGATGAAATAATGCCTCCTGCAGCAACATGGATGGACCTAGAGACGTTCATACCAAGTGAAGTAAGTCAGACAGAGAAAGACAAACACCGTATGTTGTTGTTGTTGTTGTTCAGTTGCTCAGTCATGTCCAACTCTTTGCCTCTCCATGGACTGTAGCACATCAGACTTCCCTGTCCATCACCAACTCCCAGAGCTTGTTCAAACCCATGTCCATTGAGTTGGTGATGCCATCCAACCATCTCATCCTCTGTCATCCCCTTCTCCTCCTGCCATCAATCTTTCCCAGCATCAGGTCTTTTCCAATGAGTCAGCTCTTCATATCAGGTGACAAAGTATTGGAGCTTCTGATTCAGCATCAGACCTTCTAATGAATATTCAGGACTGATTTCCTTTAGGATGGACTGGTTGGATCTCCTTGCAATCCAAGGGACTCTCCAAGAGTCTTCTCCAACCCCACAGTTCAAAAGCATTAGTTCTTTGGCACTCAGCTTTCTTTATGGTCCATCTCTCACATCCATACATAACTACTGGAAAAAACATAGCTTTGACTAGATGGATCTTTGTCGACAAAGTAATGTCTCTGCTTTTTAATATGCTGTCTAGGTTGGTCATAGCTTTTCTTTCAAGGAGTAAGTGTTTTTAATTTCATTGCTGCAGTCACCATCTGCAGTGATTTTGGAGCCGAAGAAAATAAACTTTGTCACTGTTTCCATTCTTTCCCCATCTATTTGCCATGAAATGATGGGACTCCATGATCTTAGTTTTTTGAATGCTGTGTTTTAAGCCAGCTTTTTCACTCCCTTCTTTCACCTTCATCAAGAGACTCTTTAGTTCCTCTTCACTTTCTGCCATAAGGGTGGTGTCATCTGCATATCTGAGGTTATTGATATTTCTCCTGGCAATCTTGATTCCAGCTTGTGCTTCACCCAACCCAGCATTTCTCATGATGTACTCTGCATATAAATTAAGTAAACATGATGACAATATACAGTCTTGATGTACTCCTTGCCCAATTTGGAACCAGTCTGTTGTTCCACGTCTGGTTCTAACTGTTGCTTCTTGACCTGCATATAGGTTTCTCAGGAGGCAGGTAAGATGGTCTGGTATTCCCATCTCTTGAAGAATTTACCACAGTTTGTTGTGATATCACTTAAATGTGGAATCTATAATATATCACAAATGAGCTTATCTACAAAACAGACGCAGACTCACAGACATAGAGAACAGATGCGTGGTGACCAAAGGGGAGGGGAGATGTGGGCGGGAAGGCCTGGGAACTTGGGGTTAGCAGAAGCAAACTAGTATATATAGGATGGATAAACAATAAGGCCCTATCACAGGGTATTCAATATCCTGTGATAAACCATGATGGAAAATAATATGAAAAAAGATATATATACATATAACTGAATCGCATTGCTATACAGTAAAAATTAACAAAACATTATATAGCAGGTATACTTCAATAATTTTTTTTAAAAATGAAAGCAAATCATGAGTGAATGGCATGCTTGCACATTCCTCACAGCTTCTCCTCTTCCTTTGGATTCCTTATTTTTAAGTTGCTTTTTATTTATTGTTAAGCTAGTTTGCTATTGTTTAAATCTATTAGGTTGATTCTGTGGAATGATTTTCATAAGTATAGTTATGCTCATAATTCAAATGTTTTTTCTTAAACAAGTTTAAGTTCATTTTGAATACAAATCTTTTTATAACTGGGAAATAAAAGACAAGCACATTTTATTCTTTTTCCATAAATAGACAAATAGCTGGCCTCAGGAGACCTGGCATCTGGTTTTGCTCTCTCCGACACCAGCTGGTTCTTGAGGGTCAGGTAACCCCTCTGCACCTCAGTTTTCTCATCTGTAAAATGAAGACATTGAGCTAAATTGTTATGGTCGTGTCTAACTATAAGATGCTATTCTTCAAGATCAATTTTAACTTGATCTTCAAGTTTACTTGACAGTCGTGGATGATCCTTAGGCCACATGGGAAGCTTTCAAGCCCATTGTCCTGTGAAAAACTATTTGGAACTCAATGCCAAATGCCTTAATTACCTGCTGTCTTTGAAAATATTCTTTCCAGAGGACACATATTAGCAGGGAGCTGCCAGAGGTAGGGAGCCAGGGTGACGGATGAACAGACAATTTTCCTCAAACCCTGCAATTCTATTTCCCAAACCTGTTTTCCTAATTAAGCAAAGAAGCCTCTTGGCAAATACAAGCAATGCAGAGATCTAAAATAATTAGCAAAAAACAGTTTAGGAAACACAAGTCCAAGTGTGGGGTCCATGTGAGACATGGGATAGAGCTGACGCCAAAGGACGCTGTTTCTGTGAAGACCAGGGATATTACACATATAAAGTAGAGCAGTGTCTAGACCGCAATCAATGGCATGATAGTCACCAACTGCCTAGATCCCTTGTATTAATAGCTGCAGACAGTGCCTTAGCTTCCAATGTCATTTTTCAGCTTGGAGTCAAAGTTAACACAACCATACAGTGTTCATATATATATATGCACGCGTACAAGTTAACTGCATGCACTTCCATGAAAACACCCACATATACATATACAATTGTATGATTTAATCTTATAATTTTCTAAAACCAGGCCAAAGTATTTTTTACGTAAAGATTGCAATAGAGGGGCTTGATTTATCACATAGATTGAGATAAATTAAGAGTCCCCCAGCCCAGGATGAAAGCATACACTCCTGCTATATTTTTGTTTTCTTTTCAACACATGCTTTTTATCAGGAGGTGCTTTCTTGCCAAAAATTCCCATTTTAAACTTGGCTTTTCATGAGGCCAAACAATTTAAACATTTGGGCAATTGAATCAGTGCACATTTTCCACCATGTAATAAAGTAATCTCTCAGTTTTTTATTAATTCCAACTTGAGCACAGTCTGTCTGGTGGTACATTTGGACCAACAGTGGCCTTTGCTCTCTGGCTGGCTGGTGGGAAAAGAAGATAGTAGAAACAGCTGCTTTTATTTTCACGTGTTAAAAAGGTAATGATTTTTAAGAGATGCCTTGTCAAAAAGGGATGAGATAGAAGGCAGAAGGCCCTTCATCCAAAAAGGAAAAAGGTCTTTGGTTTGGCTTTTTTTCCACATGTGAAGAAGTCCATTTTTTTTCCCAAGGATGTTCTTAGAACTCATGCTGGGTAATCCTAAATTTCTTCTACTAAAGCAAAAATAGCATTTATCTTTGGATGCAGGTGTTATGGTGATTTTTGTTATTTTTATTTATTTATTTTTAAAAACAATTTAATTTTACATTTTATTTTTTAATTTCAGAAAGAAATTAGGGTTAGAGAAACTTTTTTTTTTTGGCCATGCCACATGGCATATGGGATCTTAATTCCCTGAGCAGGAATCAAACCTGCGTTTCTTGTATTGGAAGTGCAGTCTGAACCACTGGACTGCCAGGAAAGTCCCCAGAATTTTGCTATTTTTATGTGCTTTTATTTTTTCAATTTTTAAAATGTTTAACTATGAACCAGTTTTCTTTGGGTAAACAGAAAAAATAAATCAACAAGTCCTCTTTAAAGGAAAGATTTGCTGTGTGAGCAGAGCATGGATTAGAAAGTCAGTTCTTTATCCTGTTCTTTCTGGGGTGTTAACTACTTATAACCTTGAGTAAGTCTCTGAAGTTTTTGAGAAAGCCTTTTAGCCATTCTCAAAATGAGAGATGGAAGAATAGATGAATTTTCAAGTCCCTTCTAGCCCTATGACCTCTGATTTAAAAAGGAAAGAAGGGACTTCCTGAGCACTCCAGTGGTTAAGACTCTGAGTTTCTGCTTTAGGGGACCCAAGTGTGATCCCTGGTCGGGGAACTAAGATCCCAGATGCCATGGGATGTGGCCAAAAATAATAATAATTAAAAAATAAAAAATAAATAAAAATAAGATGAATAAAAAACTGGAAACAAAATTTAAAAAAGAAAAAAATGAAGATGACTTTATTAAAAAATGGAATGGAAAATGAACATTTTTACATTTTTGAACACAGAGCATGTGTCTGGTTCTGAGCGATGTATTGTCATTGCTCCGTGTATTTTTTTTAAATTAACACATATTATTTCAATTCAGCTTCACAATAAACCAGGCAAACAGGTTGCTCTCTTCCCTATGATAGAGATTAGAAAACTAATGTGTACATTAAAAAAAAGATGGAATAAGAATTCTGACTCAAGCTTGTAAGGCTCCACAGCCCACATTTTTTCCTTTACTATCTTCAATAATGCTCTTCATTTGATGGGAAACAGTTTGCATGGAAGGATAAAACTATGATTCCACAAAACAGCAAATAAGATTGGTGAACTATGGAGATGTTTTAATCATCATTAAATCTTGTGTCCATTTGGCTTCTTCTTAACCAAATGCAGACATAGTAAGAATGTTCCTGTTGCTTGCTTGATCCTTCATTGGAGGGTCAAGAGAAAATTTTTAGTTTGTTGAATAACCCGTTACTTCCTTTTCTATCCAAACCACTAAACAAACTCGCTCCATTTTCTCCTGTTAGGAAAAGCAGTTGAGAAGACCTCAGACAAATGAACTCATAGTCATCTCTCTTACAGCTTCTCTTTCGGGTCGTCTTCCCTCACATGAAAAGCCCCAGTCCCCTGACCCAAAGCGAAGGATCATTGCACCACTCATTCTGGACCGACTCAGGCCCACAGCCACCCAGGGGAGAACGCACATTTAATTTGATTGCAGCCACACAAATTTGCGTGTCCATAGAAACCCAGGTTTTATATTATTCTCCCCATGGCTTAGAACTGTGGTTTATTGTTAACCACGTTCCTTTCTCTCTCTCCCTTCAAGGTAGATTTATTATCACAAATATGTCACGCAAATGATGATTTATGAGGGCACCATAGTCCCTGAGAAAACATATTGATTTAGGGAGCTGGCGTCCCTGTTACAAAGGCCCGTTAAGGGAGGCCCAGGTGATGGGACTAAAGTGAAGGTGAATTCATCAACCTGCCAAAAACTTGATTTCCTAGGATTTTTCTGCTGCTCTGTTGCTCTGCATGAGTTCCACCTCTGGAACCTGTGCTTTTTAATTTCATCAGCGCTATTGCTCCTCTGATTCCCTTTACTCTTCAACCAGCTCAGAGAATTCCAGCATTTATCTCAGGGCCTTTCCCAGAGCTAATCAATAGGAGATGTTTGTTACCAAGTGATGTAGAAATGCGGGCTTGAGAAGCACACACAGTTATCTGCCATCTCCCGATTCTGTCTGAGTCTCAGGAAAGATGACTTCCAATCGATTCTAAGGGGACCAGCCTCCCTGTCTCACAGGCACACCCAGGAGCTGACATAAGCAGCTGGTGGCGGGGATGCTTCTCAGGTACTTTGTCCCTCTGTTTGGGGCAGTTATTTCGTCAGCTCTGTGTTGTTGTTGTTCAGTTGCTAAGTCATGTCTGACTTTTTGCAACCCCATGGACTGCAGCATGCCAGGCTTCCCTGTCCTCCATTATCTCCTGGAGTTTGCTCAATTTCATGTCCACTGAGTCAGTGATGCCACCCAACCATCTCATCCCCCTCACCCCCTTCTCCTCCTGCCCTCAACCTTTCCCAGCGTCAGGGTCTTTTCCAATGAGTTGGCTCTTCACATCAGTTGGCCAAAGTATTGGAGCTTCAGCAATAGTCCTTCCAGTGAGTATTCAGGGCTGATTTCTTTTAGGATTGACTGGTTTATCTCCTTGTTATGCAAGAGACTCTCAAGAGTCTTCTCCAGCACCACAACTCAAAAGAATCAATTCTTTGGCCCTCAGCTTTCTAGATGGTCTAGCTCTCACATACGTGACTACTGGAAAAACCATAGCTTTGACTAGATGGACCTTTGTCAGCAAAATAATGTCACTGTTTTTTTAATATGCCATCTAGGTTTGTCATAGCTTTCTTTTCAGGGAGCAAGCGTCTTCAAGCAGCTTCAAACAGTTCTGTGACATCTGCACAAAAGTATTTAGTGAAAAGATGACAGTGACAGAGGGTAGCCTGTGCCTCCATCAACAGCAGCCAGAAATGAGAGCATCGGAAGGAAGCAAACCAGGTCCTGCAATTATATTTAATTGCAAAAGGCACCCAGGCCCTGCACTTTAGATCATCAATAAAAGGAGCTCTGTGTCTCCAAGCTCAGCCACAGTGATTAGGGGAAGGAATATGATCAGTGGCATTGATCATTCTGTTCGCTCTCATAATGTCTCTCCCTGATGCCCCGATCATTTCAGTTTCAAAGTGGGAAAAATGGAGTTATGTGACCCTCTGGGTCTGAGCCCACAAACCCAATGACAAGCTCCATTAATCTCTGGGTCTTCCCCATTGACTAAAGAGCTGGGCTCACCTGGAGTGCCCCACCAATCAGTGGCAAAGTTAATTGCAATCAATACCTCCCAAGATTTTCCCTTCTGGCCCCCACCCTGTCGGTAAATTCTATCCACTTGGCAGCTAGAGCAGCAGCTTTGCAGGAGTCAGGATGAGGACTTCAGGCGGGAGGAAGATTCCATGCATTTCAGAGTTAGCATCATATTTCAAAGGTTTTGCTTTTCAAGTTTCAGATTTGAATATTAGCATCCTCATTTTTTTTTGTCTTTTTAGAAGTTTTCTGGTTACTCATAAACATTTCAAAATGTGTCTTCTCCAGTTATAAAGTACCTCAGGAAAATTGTCAACATATACATGGGAGTGAGGTGCTGCACTGAGTTCTTCACCAAGAGGTTCCTCAAGATGCTTTAATGGAAAACATCGTGGGCTCTGTGGCTCAGCGTCTTGTCTATGGAGTTATAATCCTTGCCCTCATTATTTCATTCGAATGTTGTAAAGGTGATAAAAACAAGGATGTGGGAAAGAATATCTTAAAGAGTGGATTTGTAAGCAGTGCTGCAATGAACGTGGGAATGCTCATATTTCTTGGAGATCCTGGCTTCAGTTCTTCTTGGATAAATACCCAGCTGTGAAACTGCTGGATCGTGGGCTCGTCCTCCTTTTTGAGGACCCTCTATACTGTTTCCCACAGTGACCGCACCATCTCATATCCCCACTGACAGTGTACAAGGATTCCAGTTCCTCCACCTCCTTCCCAACATTTGTGGTCTTCTGTTTTTTGCTAATAGCCACCCTGACAGGTGTGAGTTGGTATCTCTCTGGGGTTCTGATCGGCATTTCCTGATGATTAGTGATATTGAACATTTTTTCATGTTGGCCATTTGTATGTCTTCTTTTGAGAAATGTTTATTTAAGCCCTTCAGTTCAGTTCAGTTCAGTTCAGTCGCTCAGTAGTGTCCGACTCTTTGTGATTCATATTTAATCTGGTTATTTTTTTATTACTGAGTTTTGCCAGTTCCAAATATCAATTTTTAATATAAACTCCATAATTAAAGCATTATTGACCTGTTACTTACATTTATCCTGGTTTCTTCTTATTTTCACTACATCTGGGGTTAAAATAAAGATCCCTGGGGGAAAACAAGGGGGCTTCCCAGGTGGCACTAGTGGTAAAGAATCTGCCTGCCAATGCAGGAGAGGTTAGAGGCGTGAGTTCAGTCCCTGGGTTGGGAAGATCCCCTGGAGGAGGGCACAGCAATCTACTCCAGTATTGTTGCCTGGAGAATCCCATGGACAGGGAAGCCTGGCGGGCTACTGTCCGTAGGGTTTAAAAGACTCTGACATGACTGAAGTGACTCAGCATACACATGCATGCTGTGCTGAGGTATGCTCAATCGCTCAGTCGTGTCCGACTTTTTGTGACCCCATGGACTGTAGCCCTCCAGGTTCCTTTGTCCATGGGGACTCTTCAGGCAACAATACAGGAGTAGATTGCCATGCCCTCCTCCAGGGGATCTTCCTGACCCAGGGATTGAATTAGGGTCTCCTGCATTGCAGGTGGATTCTTTGCCAACTGAGCTACCAAGGAACCAATGGGATTTTATAAAGATGTTCTGACACCTTTTCTCCGTCTCATGCACGTGCACGGGGGAAATAAAGAGGATTCTGGGACTTCTTTTTTGGGGGGTTAATTAAGGATTCACAAGAAATCATTAAGTGCTTGAACTTGAAAGAAGTTTCTTACCAAGTCTACATTCCTCCCAAATACTTTGACTCTAAAGAACACAGTAAATCTTTGGACAGAGACAAAATTTACAAGGTGCCAGGACATCTTTAAAAAACTCATTGTGGCTCAGTGGTAAAGACTCTGCCTGCAATGCAGGAGACCCAGGTTTGATCCCTGGGTCGGGAAGATTCCCTGGAGAAGGGAATGGTTACCCCCTCCAGTGTTCTTACCTGGGAAATCCCATGCACAGTGGAGCCGAGCGGGCTCCAGTCCACGGGCTCTGTAGTATCAAGAAGAGTATCAGGACATAGGGCTGTGTGTGGAAGGGAGTGAGCATAGGTTTGTGCATGACTGAGCCAGCCTATACTGTATATGTGGACTTTTTCTCGTGACTTACTTCCTTCTAGGAGAGGGCAGTGGCAACCCACTCCAGTACTCTTATCTGGAGACTCCCATGGA
This sequence comes from Cephalophus harveyi, assembly GCA_006410635.1. NCBI lineage: Eukaryota > Metazoa > Chordata > Mammalia > Artiodactyla > Bovidae > Cephalophus > Cephalophus harveyi. Next base: position 157,280 of record SJYT01056947.1, read on the forward strand.
TGGAGGAGCCTAGTGGGCTGCAGTCCATGGGGTCGCAAAGAGTCGGGCATGACTGAGCGACTTCACTTTCACTTTTCACTTTCATGCATTGGAGAAGGAAATGGCGGCCCACTCCAGTGTTCTTGCCTGGAGAATCCCAGGGACGGGGGAGCCTGGTGGACTGCCGTCCTCTATGGGGTCGCACAGAGTCAGACATGAATGAAGTGACGCAGCAGCAGCAGAGTAGAGAGCTGTCCCTGGGAGCTTATTTGGGGTTTCCAATTAGCTACATTTCTGGTTAAGCAAGATTTTCCTGTTTTATAACTTTTACCTTCCAGGCAAAGTGACATTCACACACATGAGATTCCAACCTGAGTACAACACTGCTCCATCGACTGGGATCCTGTTTCAATCGCTTGGATTATTTTTCTCTGCAGGGACAGTCTGAGCTTTCTTTGAGTGTTTTTTATTCTCTTATGTGACTTCATTTTCCCTCTTTAATCTTTCCAGTCATTAAAAAAGTCTGAAATCTGAGTACTTAAGCATTTTTCCTATAGCTTGTTAGCCCCTCAGAGACATATTATGTTCTGTAGAGTAACAATTATGTGTATTAGGCAGACCAAAAGAAAGAGTCTGGTAAATACTTAAGGAGAAGAGGAATAATCCGTGGAAATAGTGCCTGGAAGCCAGCAAATGTATTGAATGACCTCAGAAGTTCCCTTCACTGGATGGGTCAAGAGAGGGTGAGGAAGGTAACCTTCTTGGATCTTGTCCTTCAGTGTAAGAACCATGATATGAATACATTCAGTTCCACCCTAAGTGAGTCCTTCCAAGGGTCAAATTACTTACCAAGCTTGTGCCAACCATGCCCTTAGAAATCCTTTGATGGTTATGTTTGTGGTATTCTATTGACATGTTTGGGCTTCCCAGGTAGTGCTAGTGGTAAAGAACTTGGCTGCCAATGCAGGAGACATAAGAGATGAGAGTTCAATCCCTAGGTCAGAAAGACCCCCTGGAGGAAGGCATGCCAACTCACTGCAGTATTCTTGCCTGGAGAATCCCATGGACAGAAGAGCCTGGCAGCCTATAGTCCATTGGGCCGCAAAGAGTCAGACACAACTGATGTGACTTAGCACGCATGCATGTTGACATAATTGCAATTGTGGTTTCTGTTTTATCTATCAGTTTGATTAATGTTCACGAAGAGAACAAAGTAGATGATCATGAACTTTGTAATTGCATCTCTTTCTTGCACCATTTTATCCCCATTAGTATAAAATAGGCTTGGGGGAAGAGAGATTTCTAATTTTACCAATGAAAAAAGATCTGATTCTTAATATTACTTACTGTAATAGCTGGAAGGGGTCTTTGACAGCATTTAATACAATATCCTGGGAATTCTCTGGTGGTCCAGGGGTTAAGACTTCATGTTCCCACTGCAGAGGGCATGAGTCTGATCCCGGGTCAGGGAACTAAGATCCACATGCCGTGCAGCAGGGCCAAAAAAAAAAAAGTACAGTCTTCTAGATTTACTTTTTACTTAAGCCACAAATGTTAAGTTTGCAGAAGCTCTAATACAAGGACACAAGTTTCCTGACTCTAGCCATCTTTGTATTTTTGCTTTCCTAACTCCCATCTTGCAACATACTGAGATTAATTCATTCCATACATATTTATTATTTTCTTATATGTTAGATACTGTACTTGATACTAAAAATGCAGCAATTATCTCATTCCCCAATAAGATGGTAGAACAACATCAAAGAGAAACAAATAAACAGGCAACAATTATATAGCTGTTTTTGTTGGGTATTTTTTTTTCCCTTAGGAAGACCTACAAAAGTGGACAATGTGGGGTTTGGGAAGCTTTAAAAGGGACGGTTAGCTCAATTTAGAGGTAATCAGTAAAGTGAAATAAAAATTAACCTTCACATTCCCAAATGTTTTCTACTTCTCTTCTACAAAGAAATTAAACATGTTAACCTTCCTTGCAAAGGTTAAATGACCTCCCACATGGAGAAAATAAAAGGGCTCTGTGGTCTGACCTGTTCATTTCAAATTCTGGTTCTTTCTGTGTAACCTTGACCAAATTAATTATTTGTACTTGAGTACTGCATCTTTAAAACTGGGATGATATCACATTCTCTTGATTAGAAAAAAGCCATTAATTATCAGAGATATTATAGATTTGACATTGTAACTTGCCAAATAATGGAATATGTCATAATATGTAAACATGCATTCAACCAATGATAACATATTTATAACATCTCCTGCCTCTATCTTCTATATCATAATCAAAATATGATGAATCTAAATTTTCCTCTTATTAGGTGGTAAGATGCTTCAGAATTATTTTTACAGCAGGAAGTAGTACAACATATCATGATATATTTTTATAACCCAAATTCATAATCTTTTTTTAAAAGATACTTTTTGTTGATAATATAATTTTCAGGCAAAATAAAGAACACCAGCATTTTGTCTACAGTTTTTTACACTTACTTTTCTAATTTTTCTTTTAATGTGATTATTTGTTACTGATAGTTAAACAGCAGCTCTTAAGTGTCAGCTAGAGGAGACTTTTGGTGTCAGGATGTAGAAATTTCCCACCTAGACCCCTAATCAGCAGGAACATATGATGAAAGCCAACATCATTAGAGAGAAAAAAAAATACTCAGTGAACAAACAAAAACTCAAACAAAAGAGAAATATGAAATGTGGCTGAAAACAAGTGAATCTGACATGATTGGAGAAATAAGAGATATCCATGAAAGAAGAACTGGAGTTATAAAAACTAGAATAGGCACCACAAGCAAAAAATTCTAATAGAAACATAATAGAGGGGAAAAATTACTATTAGAGGGGAACAGATCATACTGGACTTTAAAAGACCGATACTGCTATGTTGGCAGCAGTGGTAAGGTAGAGATAATTGTCATCAAACAGATTAAAAATTTCAGTTAAATGTTAAGAGCAACAACTAGAAAAAATAGAAATGCAAGTTATTATATCAAACCTACAGAGGAAGAAAAAAATGGAACAAAAGAAAACATGACCAAAAAAAAAAAAAAAGAATAAGCATGGCAAACAAAAAACACAAAGTTTTCAAAAATAAGTCTTTATTTAAGAACCATGATAAATATGAAAGGATTAAAGTCATATGAAAGTCAAAAAGAAATATCTAAAACAAATGTTCAAAAATGTTTGAAGAGTCGGGGAAAAGATATACTGCAGCTGCTGCTGCTGCTAAGTTGCTTCAGTTGTGTTTGACCCCATAGACGGCAGCCCACCAGGCTCCTCCATTCCTGGGATTCTCCAGGCAAGAACACTAGAGTGGGTTGCCATTTCCTTCTCCAAGGCATGAAAGTGAAGTTGCTCAGTTGTGCCCGACTCTCTGCGACGCTGTGGACAGCAGCCCACCAGCTCCTCTGCCCACGGGATTCTCTAGGCAAGAGTGGGTTGCCATTGCCTTCTCCAAAAGATATGCTAGACCAATGCTAATAAAAATACAACTGGCATAGGTAATGTAGCTAAAAGAGAATTCCATGTACAACTTATTAAATGGAACAAAGGAGAATATTAACTAGAAAGTTAAAATAGATATAAACTTTATATTACTAACATTATAGCTTCAAAATGTAGTAAGCACATTACTAGAGATACAATTTAGCTCAGAAACCAACCATGTAGGTAATAATTCACTACAACTACAGGTGATTTGATTAATTAATTCAACACCCTTGACTTTTTAATCCATGTTAATATTTGAATCATGTATATATGTATATATGAAAGTGAAAATGAAGTCGCTCAGTCGTGTCCGACTTTTTGCGACCACATGGACTATAGCCTACTAGGCTCCTCCATCCATGGGATTTTCCAGGCAAGAGTACTGGAGTGGGTTGCCATTTCCTTCTCCAGGGGATCTTCCCAATCTAGGGGTTGAACCCAGATCTCCCGCATAGTAGGCAAATGCTTTATCGTCTGAGCCACCAGGGAAGCCTATATATATATATGTATATAGACACATATATATCAGTCATATATTTGGATATATTTGGATATGTGTCATGAAATCAGTTTATATGGGATGCCAATCTGATATGAATATTAATAGAGACATAGATAAAAGATGGAGAAGTGAACACTACTCCATAAAAAGTATATTTCTTTCTTTCTTAATACTAATGGGGCGTGTACAAAATTATAACAAAAATTAGTCAACTAATGATATCTCAAGAAATTTTAAAAAGTGATCAATAATTTCAATGAATGACACTAGAAATCTTCAAGACAAATGTGTCTACACTCCTTTAATGCAGAGATTTAACAGTTAAGGGGAATCTTTTCAAAGCCGGATACCTAGTGTCCAAGTGTCTCTTCAAGTTCTCCACCCTACTGGAGTTGAACATAATTACCTTAATTTAAAGGCCCACATCTCCTAATAGCCATATTCTGATGTGTTGGGGGCTCCTGTCCATGGGATTTTCCAGTCAAGATTACTGGAGTGGGGTGCCATTTCCTTCTCTAGGGGATCTTTATGACCCAGGGATTAAAACCACATTTCCTGCAATGGCAGGTGGATTCTTTACCGCTGAGCCACTGGGGAAGCCCATTTGTACACTTTTGTGTGTGTGCTAAGTTGCTTCAATCGTGTCCAACTCTGTGTGACCATAGGGACTGTAGCCCTCCAGGCTTCTCTGTCCATGGGATTCTCCAGACAAGAAAAGAGAAGCGGGATGCATGTCCTCCTTCAGGGGACCTTCTTGACCCAAGGATTGAACCCATGACCATGATGTCTCCTGCATTGGCAGGTGAGTTCTTTACCACTAGTGCCACCGGGGAAGCACATGTATGATTAAAACAGAGTGGGATACATGACAACGGCAAACATCGAATGTGCTACAGTTGTTATGTGTGGCAGAAAGTTAGAGAGAAGCAGAATCCTCTCAATTAAACAACAGCCTTCAACTTCGTCTGCAGTGTTTTGTGTCTCATTCTGAGGGTAGGACACCAGGTGTTCATAATATTATGGTTTCTAACTTTTACCATATCTGATGTTGCTCTTAATAACTAGTGCTGTTTTAAACAAAAATCAGGATAAAAGAAAATGGGGAAAAAGGAGAAGTCACCTAGCATTTTTCTTAAAATTGGATTTTTGATAGGAGCACTGATGTATTGAAAGTAAAATTAAAGCAGTTCAGTTCAGTTTGGCTGCTCAGTCTTGTCTGACTCCTTGACCCCCATGGATTGTAGCATGCCAGGCTTCCCTGTCCATCACCAACCCCCAGAGCTTGCTCAAACTCATGTCCTTCGGGTTGGTGATGCCATCCAAAAATGTTATCTTCTGTCATCCCCTTTTCCTGCCTTCAATCTTTCCCAGCATCAGGATCTTTTCCAGTGAGTCAGCTCTTCCCATCAGGTGGCCAAATTATTAGAGCTTCAGCTTTAGCATCAGTCCTTCCAATGAATATTCAGGATTTATTTCCTTTAGGATTCACTGGTTTGGTCTCCATGCAATCCAAGGGAGTCTTCTCCAACACCACAGTTCAAAAGCATCAATTCTTCAGTGCTCAGCTTTCTTTATGGTCCAACTCTCACATCCATACACGACTACTGGAAAAACCAGAGCTTTGACTGTACAGACATTACCAAAGTAATGTCTCTGCTCTATAATATGCTGTCTAGGTTGGTCATAGCTTTTCTTCCAAGGAGCAAGCCTCTTTTAAATTCATGGCTGCACTCACCATCTGCAGTGATTTTGGAGCCCAAGAAAATAAAGTCTGTCACTGTTTCTATGTTTTTCCCCATCTACTTGCCACAAAGTGTTGGGACTGGATGCCATAATCTTAGTTTTTTGAGTTTTAAGCCAACTTTTTCACTCTCCTCTTTCACTTTCATCAAGAGCTCTTTAGTTCTTCTTCACTTTCTACCATGAGGGTGGTATATTCTGTATATCTGAGGTTATTGATATTTCTCCTGGCAATCTTGATTCCAGTTCATGCTTCATCCAGCCCAGCATTTTGCATGATGTGCTCTGCATATAAGTTAAATAAGCAGGGTGACAATATACAGCCTTGACACACTCCTTTCCCAATTTGGAACCAGTCTATTGTTCCATGTCCAGTTCTAACTGTTGCTTCTTGACCTACATACAGATTTCTCAGGAGGCAGGTAAGGTGATCTGGTATTCCCATCTGTTGAAAAATTTTCCACAGTTTGTTGTGATCCACACAGTCAAAGGCTTCAGCATAGTCAATGAAGAACTAGATGTTCTTCCTGGAATTCTGTGGTTTTTTGATGATCCAGTGGATGTTGGCAACTTGATCTCTGGTTCCTCTGGCTTTTCTAAATCCAGCTTGAACATCTGGAATTTCTTGGTTCATGTACTGTTGAAGCTTCACTTGGAAAATTTTTAACTTTGCTAGCGTGTGAGATGAGTGCAATTGTGTGGTAGTTTGTACATTCTTTGGCATTGCCTTTCTTTGGGACTGGAATGAAAACTGACCTTTTCCAGTCCTGTGGCCACTGCTGAGTTTTCCATATTTACTGGCATATTGAGTGCAACATTTTAATAGCATTGTCTTTTAGGATTCAAAATGGCTCAGCTGGAATTCCATCACCTCCACTAGCTTTGTTCGTAGTGATGCTTCCTAAGGTCCACTTGACTTCACATTCCAGGACGACTGGCTCTAGGTGAGTGATCACACCATTGTGGTTATCTGGGTCATGAAGATCTTTTTTGTGTAGTTCTTCTGTGTATTCTTGCCATCTCTTCTTAATATCTTCTGCTTCTGCTAGATTCTTGACATTTCTGTCCTTTATTGTGACCATCTTTGCATGAAATGTTCCCTTAGTATCTCTAATTTTCTTGAAGAGATCTCTGTCTTTCCCATTCTATTGTTTTCCTCCATTTCTTTGCATTGATCACTGAGGAAGCCTTTCTTATCTTTCCTTACTAAAAGGAATGCTATATGAGATAGGGTGACCCTGGAAGGCCTCTTAGAGGAGGTGACTTAGGTAGAGCCCTCAAAACTCTGTCTAACTAGCCAGGCTGCTGGAATCGATGACCCCCATTCAGACCCTCCCTAGAAAGTGTGAGTGGGCTCCTTAAATATTTGCAAAGGCACCCTTGTCTGACAGCCAGCCGGCTGTGACTGTCAGCACCAGTGGGACTTCAGAGACCTTGGACCCCTGCTCTGAGCAGAGCTGGCTCTCTGCTGATATTGGTGGTGCAGCCTGGGTATTGGATGGAAATGGAGTCCATCAGCCAGGTAGCAGGCGGGCAGAGCCTAGTGGAATGTTGCATTTGATTTCCCAAATGCCGAATCTGGTCCCAATTATTTCTGTGCACATCCCTTGTGTAGACTCCACCACCTCATCTACCACTTACTTCATAGAAGTCCCATAAATGGTCATGTGGATACTGAGCTGGGGTGTGTGGAGCATGTGCATGTGTGTATTTCTCTGTGTGTACATGCTTCATCAGGCATGGCATGTTTGTTCCTACTCACAGGCCACCACCTGATACAGAGATGATAGAAATGACAGGAGGGGCATGTACATATTTCCATTGTACTTTGGGGATGGCGGTAGATTTCTCTTTGGGGAGCCTTACCAAACAGCTGTTGAGATGTAGAACTCCACTTGGACTAGACTTTTGTGTTTCTAGCCCAAATCTACATTTTGGGGCTTCTTTTCTCATCTCATACTAATACCTGTACATGCTGCTCCATGCACGCTCACTGTGTCCCAGCCCTAGTGTGAACACATGTATCACTATATCCTTTACACCTTCATTTTCTTCTTCTCCCTCTCTTGCAGTTGTGTAGATACTGACCTGCATGTCTTCCTGCAGAAAATCAAGTACAGTTTCCTCATTTAACACAAAAGGAACGGGCATGGAAGGGGTTGCTATTTGTACCCAGAAGTGGGTACAGTTAGTGGTTAGAGAGAGCAGACTCTGTGGGGTGAGATCTGATCTACTGATGCAGACCAAGCACGGCCCCAACCCAAAAACCCTCCCACAGAGACACATCATTTTGTGTGTAAAGCCCAGTGAGTCCAGCAGCCCTTTTCTTTCAGTACTTCAGTGGGTGACCCAATAAATTGCTTCCAATCCTTACTGCTCTAATGCATATTGGCCTGTTAGGGGTTAGCACACTGGTTACCTAGTACATCTCTGAGGAAATTATGGGGCCATGAGCTTCAGACTTTGGAGTTAGACAGGAAGGAAGTACTCATGCTCACACTTACTTGCTGTGATTTGGTCACATCACTTAGCCTCTCTAAGCCTCCCCATCTTCTGTGTTGTGGATGTTGCTCAGTTGCTGTGTCATGTCTGATTCTTTTGCACCCCCGTGGGCTGTAGCCTGCCAGGCTCCTCTGTCCATGGGATTCTCTGGGCAAGAATACTGGAGTGGGTTGTCGTGCCCTCCTCCAGGGGATCCTCCTGACCCAGGGATCAAACCGAATCCTCTTGCATTGGCAGGTAGATTCTTTACTGCTAAGCAATTAAGGTAGGCCCATTTTCCATATAAGAATTTTTTAAAAAAGCATTTACCTTATATGATAACTGTCAATATTGAAATCAAGTAGTACGCTAAACTCTTAGTATTATCTTACTCCATGCTAAGTTCAGTTCAGTTCAGTCGCTCAGTTGTGTCCGATTCTTTGCGACCCCATGAATCGCAGCACACCAGGCCTCCCTGTTCACCACCATCTCTCGGAGTTCACTCAGACTCACATCCATCGAGTCAGTGATGCCATCCAGCCATCTCATCCTCGGTCGTCCCCTTCTTCTCCTGCCCCCAATCCCTCCCAGCATCAGAGTCTTTTCCAATGAGTCAACTCTTCGCATGAGGTGGCCAAAGTACTGGAGTTTCAGCTTTAGCATCATTCCTTCCAAAGAAATCCCAGGGTTGATCTCCTTCAGAAT
>SJYT01056947.1:166547-186398 GCA_006410635.1 Cephalophus harveyi
AAAGATGATGCTGTCTCTGCTTTTGAATATGCTATCTAGGTTGGACATAACTTTTCTTCCAAGGAGTAAGCGTCTTCTAATTTCATGACTGCAGTCACCATCTGCAGTGATTTTGGAGCCCCCAAAAATAAAGTCTGACACTGTTTCTACTGTTTGCCCATCTATTTCCCATGAAGTGATGGGACCAGATGCCATGATCTTCGTTTTCTGAATGTTGAGCTTTAAGCCAACTTTTTCTCTCTCCTCTTTCACTTTCATCAAGAGGCTTTTTAGCTCTTCTTCACTTTCTGCCATAAGGGTGGTGTCATCTGCATATCTGAGGTTATTGATATTTCTCCCGGCAATCTTGATTCTAGCTTGTGTTTCTTCCAGTCCAGCGTTTTTCATGATGTACTCTGCATATGCTAAGTAGTCAGGTGCATTTTTCGTTTTTTACAATGTTAAATGTTTATAAGTGGAAGAGGGGGTTTGATGGGGTGTGAGTTCCTTATTGCTGGAGGTGGTCAATAGCTGATAGATCATTCCTTCCCAGGATACAACCAGCATGGTGCTGGTCACATGGTCAGCACTCAGGAATATTTTTGTGATCCAGATGTCATGGGCTTTTGCCTCCTATGTGCTCATCTGCACCCTCTAAAGTGAAATGAAGTGAAAGTGAATGTCGCTCAGTAATGTCCAAGTCTGTGACCCCATGGACTATACAGGCCATGGAATTCTCCAAGCTAGAATATTGGAGTGGGTAGCCTTTCCCTTTTCCTGGGGATCTCCCCAAGCCAGGGATCAAATCCAGGTCTCCCACATTGCAGGCGGATTTTTATCTGCACCCTCTGCCCACAGTTTATCCCATGATCTGGCCTTTCTGCATGAAGTCTTCTGGGACTTGCATCCCACACTTGGGAACCAGTCTTCTCTCCTGGTTTCCTTCTGCCTTCCGACTGCTGCTGCCCCAGACTCTGACAGTGCAGCCTCTTTTTGTGTCAGGACCATGTGGGTTAGATAAATGAAGAAGCTAGCCGAGTATAAGGCAACGGAGAAGAGCCGAGACTGAGGACAACCAAAGGTCCCAAGTTCCTCCTAAAAGGACAGTCAATTGCCACCAGACCAAGGTTGCCAGACCATTCTATGTTTCAATAGGAGCCCAATTTCAGAGACTGTGACCAATTGATAGCAAACAACAGTGATAAGAAATGCTGCTCCCCTGGAAGCACTGCCTGTTGTGGTGAGTAGGAGGTGTTTTTGCACTGCTGTGATAAATTTACCTTTTTAATATGCTAAATTATTTTTGTCTGCACATAGGAGTAATTTGCCAAAAGTCTCTCCATTGCCCTAAACTGGAATGCTTAATCTCACCAAAAGTATTGTATACCATTACATAAAGGAGGGAGTTGTAGATTTTTAAGCCTTGTGAAATTAAAAAAAAAAAAAAAAACGATGCTGGAAATGTCTTCAGAAAACCCTTAAAGTAAAACAGCATGAGTCAATGTTTGCTCTTTGGCTGACCAGGAGTTATTGGAAAGTAGTGTGTCTTTTCCTGCTTTAGAAAATTGGAAAGAAAATAAAAACTCCATGCAAAGAAACACACTAGTCAAACATTTGAAACAGCAAGTTTGCCTAATCTTCAGACTTTAGATGCTCAGATGTGGCAAAACCTGATTTCCCTATTTTCATTCTTTCCTCTATCTCCTGTTTGTTTCATTGACATGAAATAGTCAGCTTCACAGTGTTCACATAACCTGTAACTTGGTTTCTAGATTTAGAATTATAAATAATTGCAGTACTGTCTACAGGCTACTGTCTACTCTAAAGTACTGTCTACAGGCTTACCAGGTGGCACAAGTGGTTAAGAACCGCCTGCCAATGCAGGAGATATAAGAGACAGGAGTCAATCCCTGGGTTGAGAAGACCCCCTGGAAGAGGGCACAGCAATCCACGCCAGTATTCTTGCCTGGAGAATCCCATGGACAGAGGAACCTGGGAGGCTATGGCCCAGAGAGTCAGAGAGTCAGACACAACTGAAGCGACTTAGTACACATGCACATTCTCCTTTTCAGTCACTGGAGTTTTGTTCTTTTATGTGATCAGTGTTTTAACTCTGGAATAAACAAAGATGAAAATAAGGATCAAAGAATATTCTCTCTCAGCTATGCTGCTATGCTATAGTGCATATAGGCTAAGTTGCTTCAGTCGTGTCAAACCCTGCGATCCCGTGGACCATAGCCCACCAGACTCCTCTGTCCTTGGGTTTCCACAGGCAAGAACACTAGCATGGATTGCTGTGCCTTCCTCCAGGGGATCTTCCTGACCCAGGGATCAAAATTGCATCTCTTACATCTGCATTGGCAGGCAGGTCTTTACTATTAACACCACCTGCAAAGTGCCAAAAGGAGAGTACCTTTTAACAATTCATAGGGTCAGTAAAATTTCAAATAAAACTGCAAAGACTGATGTGCTTGTAGGTGTTAGCTGCATGGTTTTAGTGGGAAAAATTAATTTGAAAACCTAAGACTTTGAATTATGCAATTTTGGATTTAGCAGAGATACTACTTTGCCAACAAAGGTCTGTCTAGTCAAAATATGGTTTTTCTAGTAGTTGTGTACGGATGTGTGAGTTTGTAAAGAAAGCTGAGCACTGAAGAATTGATGCCTTTGAACTGTGGTGCTGGAGAAGACTCTTGAGAGTCACTTGGACTGCAAGGACATCAAACCAATCCATTCTAAATGAAATCAGTCCTGAATATTCATTGGAAGGACTGATGCTGAAGCTGAAACTCTAATACTCTGGCCACCTGATACAAAGAACTGACTCACTGGAAAGTTGAGGATGAAGCAGGGAAAGATTGAAGGCAAGAGAAGAAGGGGATGACAGAGGATAAGATAGTTGGATGGCATCACTTACTAGATGGACATGAATTTGAGAAAATTCTGGTAGTTTTTGATGGAGAGGGAAGCCTGGTGTGTTGCAGTCCATGGGGTCGCAAAGAGTCAGACACGACTGAGCAACTGAACTGAACTGAACTTGAACTAATCCTGGATTTGAATTCTGATTCTGCCACTAAACATGGGTATGATACTGGAACTTTTCCTTAATAACTCTGAGTCTCAACTTCATCTTCGGGAAGAAAGATTTGTGGATAGGCTTCAAAGCATTGGATATGATGAAGCATGTGGGTCTCCAGTGCTCTAGAAACCCACAATGGGAGATGCGAAGGGCCAGGTGACTGAGCATTGGGCCAGGCAGCCTCTCTCCATGGGCCTTAGAATGTGCAGAATGGCCGCAGACTCTTTAATGCTCTCAACAAATTGAGTGCTGTTCATGTCCTGTAACCCTGGAAATGCATCGCCTGAGTTGGGAGCCCTGGGAATTGGTGTGTCTGGGGCAGCAGCAGTTTCCTTGTGACTTTTCTAGGAGCTGGCACCTATATCCTTCAGCTGACCTCTGTTCTTTCAATGCTTGGAGGCTCTTCCTTTCCATGTCATTCGTTTTTGACTAGAAATGTCCCCACTATGAGCAGGAACTGTGGTTCTGTTTTTCCGCTTCCCTTTCTCTGCACCCTCTCAGTCAGGGCACAGAAAGGTCCTTAGCAGCTGTCTTGGCTGAATAACAAAAGACTAGTGGAGAAGGACATGGCAACCCACTCCAGTGTTCTTGCCTGGAGAATCCCAGGGATGGGGGAGCCTGGTGGGCTGCCATCTATGGGGTCGCACAGAGTTGGACACGACTGAAGTGACTTAGTCACAGCAGCAGTGGTGTCTTGGTGCTGCTTCCTCTTACTGGGAACCACACCTCCCTGGTTCACACCCTGGTCAACACTTGTCCATCTGAGTCACCGGTGTGGCCTGCCTCTCTACCAAGCAGTGACCAATGGGTTGTGGTCACCTGTGGCCTGAGACCCACTGCTGGGCTGGTGCTCCTTCAGGGCCAGAGAGCCATTCTTACTGGAGTCTGTGTCCCCTCCTTCCAGAGGTTTTTTTCTTCACTGTTGGCATCTCAAATATTAGTTGTTGAATTTCAGTGAACACAAGCCCAGAGGCTTAGGTTCAGTGGACGATCTCTCAGAATCAGAATTAGGCTCCGCAGCCCCTCGGAAATCTTTTTGGTTTTAGCATCTTTTCCTCCTTGTTTTCCCAAGTTCTGGAAAGGAGGCTTAGCTTCAATCACATTCCTATAGAAGTGCTTCCCGCCCCCCACCCCTCAACACCCCCTTGAGTCAGACCAAGGCCTCAAAAGAGTTAAGTGTTCACACTGGGAGGGACTGAAATTCCCCTGGGGCAGAAACTTGGGGGTAAAGGTGGTCCAGGACATTTCATCAGCAATGACCATCTCTCCCTTCCTCTCACTTCAGTCTGGTGCAGGGGTGTGGCTGGTGGGAAACAGGCCCCAGTGGAATTCCCACCATGGTTTCCCTCTAAAAAGGACCTGTCCACCTCGCAGCAGCCTAGATTTCACTCTGAGATATCCAAGTAGACTCTGATCAGGTTTACCAGTTTCCTGAAGCATAGTGTTACTCCTTTCTTATTTTGTGAAAATGGGGACTGAGCTGAGACCAGTTTGCTGTAATTTTCTTGTTGATTTCTGAAGACTGTTGAGGGAATGAGTAAGGAAACTTTGAGGATTTTAGGTAAGTGCTCCCTTGAATTTGAGAAAGCAATGTATTCCTCTGAAATAGTCATGATCATTAAATAAAAATCAACCTGTATACAAAGGGGTAAAAAGTAATCTTGGAGATGCCATTTAATTGCTTCTGCCAACTTTTATCATTTGACGCTGGAGGGATGTCAGCAGAGCAAACAAATACAATGTCAACTAACATGCATAGCTGACTATGCACACAATAATTTCCTGCATTTAGAGAAGGAATTAGACGTTTAATTAACTGAAAATGAAGTTTTGAGGCTTGTGAAGTTTGCAGCCTCATGAATCATTGTATCATGATTATTTTCTGATAAAGTAACTTGATGGGATTGAAATATTTAACTCATAATCCTAATAATTAGATTCAAAATCCTGTGGCTTGAAAAGGTACTTTTTCAGGAGAAAGAATAAACACACATAGTCATTCTTAATCACTCACTTGTTCATTCAACAAACATTTATCAAGCATCAATCTTAAGTGCCAGGCACTGAGCAAGCCTTTGAATTAAGTACAGTGGATGATAAAATAGGCAAAATTCTTGCCTTTGTGTAGCTATTTAGTATAAAAGAAAGACATTAAATAAAATGCAAATATAAATGAAGTTATGATAAAAATGCTATGAAAGGAATTTTGCTGTTGTTCAGTTGCTAAGTCATGTCCAACTCCTTGCAACCCCATGAACTGCAGCATGCCAGGCTTCCCTGTCCTTCACTGTCTCCAGGAGCTTGCTCAGACTCATATGCATTGAGTCAGTGATGCCATTCAACCATCTCATCCTCGGCCGCCCCTTCTCCTTTTGCCCTCAATCTTTCCCAGAGTCAGAGTGTTTTCCAATGAGTTGGCTCTTCACATCAAGTGGCCAAAGTATTGGAGCTTAGAATGATAGACACTAAAAATGAATGTGGAAGTCTCCAGAAGCAATTTTCAAATCAGCTGGAAACAACTGGGCAAAATGGACATTCTTTCCTTTTGGCTTTGTCATCTCCAAGTTGTCAGTGCCATGTGTGCATGAAACCCTTTTCATGTTTTAGCATAGATCTCATCACAGTGTGTTCAGCTCACCTGTCCGTCCTTCATTCTAGATCATGAACTCCTAGAGCCAAGATGAGGAATGAATTTGTCTTGAATTCAGCAAGTCTTCTAGGCCTGGCATGCAGAGCTATCCAATCCAATGGACAGGAACTTAATACTTTAGGGGAACGTTGAAATGAGTATGCCCAACTATTCACAGAGCAAGCATGCATCTAATCACAACATGAATTTTCCACTTTGGGTCACAGATTTGCCCATTAGTCATGTTAAGTTCCTTGGGGAAGAACAGAGTAGTGTCCAGTCAAAGCCAATACTATCATCATTACCCTAACTTAGGGAATGATCACCAGGCTGGCCACAGTGGGTTGTGATGGCATTTTAGAGCCTGTACTTCACTCAGGCTTAACCTGTGAAGGTCACTGATGCCATCAGCGGGCATAGATAACAGGAATCACAGGAGATGCTATAGTCACTCAACAGCTGGATTTTGATTTCTGAGGCATTCAGGTGGCCAGTCTACATCAGTTCTGTTTTCTGATCTGCTGAATGAGGAGGGAAAGTTATTTTAAAATATAGTATGATGTAATAAAGACTCCTGGAGTTGGCCTCAGAGTAGATGAATTCAAAGCTTCAAATCTATCCTATGTGAACTCTATGAACTTAGTAGTCACTTTATCTTCCTCTTATTGGTCAAAGGAGGGCAGAAAATATACACTATACCATCTCTTTTTTTTCCTGTGAGAATCAGATGAAATAGCAAATGTGAAAGCATTTTGTTAATTGAACATGGGGTATCAATTTCAAGACGCTTTCCCCAACTCTCACAGAGAACCATCTACTTTTCCCTGCAACCAAATCGTTTCTTTTTTTGAAATTCCCAACTCATAGTAAAGTGCCTGGAAAGTAGCAGGTGCTCAATCACTGCTTGTTGCATAAGAATTAATAAATAACCCACGATACTTTTGCAAAGCAGCTGTTGGGGATTAGTGTGAATTTCTGAGGCCCCATGAGTCTGCAGAGCTCAATCCAGAGGTGAAAAACATGACTGCATGCCCTTGTTGACCACTCCAAAACCAACAGTGAGTGTGCCCGCTCTCAGGCTGGGCTCTGGACCATTCATTTTAACAAGTCTGTGCAGCGGCAGCATGGTGGGACCCAGCCTGTGCCCTGGAGAATGAGGAGGAGATTCTAGCATCAGACTTGCTGTTGCCTTAGCTGAGATGATCATCAAATAAGACACAGAGCTCACAGACTCCACAGCTAAGTCAGCGTTCAGAAGCTAAACGACATTTCTGGGCTGAATATTGATTCACTACCCTATGTCTCATATGACTTTGAATTACAGAACTGGAATCTTTGCCATTAAAAAAAGTTTTATAATTAAATAGCATTTTACTGAAAATGCCAAAGTTTTCTGTTAAAGTATAGGTTACTCACTTCTTATTTCACCTCTCATCTTTAGAGACAAGTTTTCCAGTTTTTAGTTTTCTGAAACTTTAGCAAATTTTTATATGCCTACTATATTTTGATTAATCTATCTTTGATGTTATCTAATTCCTATTATGGCAAATGAGAATTTAATTTGATACCATTTTATTCTCTTGTATCATTCCCTCCTTTTCTCTCCCCAGTCATCTCAAACTGAAGTTTTGAAACCTTTGTTTAATGAATATTCAGTATCCTCACTGGGCTAAGCAAATATTAATATTATTCATAAAGGATCATTGTAGTGCATTGTGATTATGTTTCCTTTATGTTTTTCTTGAAGTTATCAACTGTTTATTATTTCTTTAGATTATCGTTCACCTTGCTCATTCTTTCCATATCTTCCTATCTTCCCCTTTATACCACTTCTGCAAGGTCAGCTCCATCAAGGAATTTATCAGTTCACATTTTGTCTCTAGGAGTCACTCTGGAAGAGCTGTTCAGTTGAGTTCAGTCACTTAGTCATGTCTGACTCTTTGCAACCCCACGGACTGCAGCGTGCCAGCCTTCCCTGTCCATCACCAACTTCCGGAGCTTACTCAAACTCATGTCCATCAAGTAGCTGATGCCATCCAAGAGCTGTATTCTCTTGTTTTCAGGGCTATCTGCTCTTCAGAACAGCTGCACAGCTCTTGCCCTGGGCTTCCCATCATAGTCATCCGTGGAATTTCCCTTCTCTTGAGTTGGATTCCTGAGTTCTGCATCTGATGTCTACTTTTGTCTCCTATCTCCTCTACTTTTTTGGATACGCTCTCTGGCTGCTTCATCAGGTTAAGGGTATGATTGCCCTTGAAGCCTGAGAACAGGCATTGTCTTGAGATCTCCCATCAGCATCGTCCTGGAGAGCCACCTGTCTTCCCTCAGGCTGGACTTCCTCTTTTCTGCATCCTGAGTCCCCTTTTCTCATTTCATTCCCTTGTTTTGCTTTCTACAGCAATTTCCAGAGGAAGCAGCTAATGGTGAATAAATTTTTCAAGACTTAGCTTGTCTGGAAATGACTTTGCGTAAAATCTAGGTTAAGAATAGTTTTCCTTCAGAAATTTAAAGGTGTTATTCATCATTTCTTCTATGTGGGGATCTAGGTCCCTTTTGGGAAATCTGAAGTCATTCTGATTTTCATCTGGGTGCAAACACTGGGTACTCGAGCAGGGTTTATAACTGCTGTGCCTGGGCATTTCTTGTAAAACCCTTGGTGTCAGTATTTCTAAGTATTTCTTCTTAGGCTGGTGGGATATTTTTGAGAAGACTTAGAATCTTCTGGCTGGAGAGGGAGGTCCAGCTCCCAAGGGAGCCCAGTCTTAGAGGGGGAGCTGGGAGTCTTGGAAGGTTGTGTTCAGTAGGGTTCTCTCCACATCGTATTCTTGTTTTGTAAAGGTGCCTCTGTAAACTCAAGATCCTCTCATTTACCCTCTTCAGAGAGGGTAAAGCTTCCATGAGAAAATAAGGGCAGTTGCTGAGAGGTATGAGGAGGGGAGTACAGGGTGCTGTGAGTTATTGAGTCTTTTGAGGATTCTTGGTGCAGATTAATTTAGTTTCTATCTTTCCCAGCTGCAGTCTCAGGAGTTGCTTTCTTGGAGCTGCTAAGTCAGTTATTTCTCATTTATTTGCCTTCCAGCTATCAAAATGTAGACTTCTCTTCTCTCTCATTTGCCCCGATTTTGTAGATTTATGCCTTTTAAAATATATATATATTTAAAAGTAGACTTAGAGGAGAAACAGGAAAAGACAAAAATAGATATGCATATGTTCAACTACAATTTTTACTTACAAGAAATAATCATTTTATGTGTATCTTTTATCCAGACTCTTATTACAAGAGCAATCATAACATCTGCTTGAAACATCTTTAGCTTTGAAGATTTTTGGGGGAAAATAATATACTCCACTGTAGCAATTTCCAAGAAGGCCAATCCTAGGACAGAATAATATAAACAGCTATCAGTTATTGAATTGCTATTATAAGTCAAATGCTGTCTTAGCTGATTTACACATATTGTATGCAGTCCTCCGGACATTCAGCTTTCTTATTTATATATAAATTTTTTCTTTTCCATTGCTGATGAAGGATCAGAAAAGAAGGGGATTTAATGAAATTCACCCAGGACATTCAATTCATAAGAAGTGAGTTGGATTGAAATCCAGAACTCAATTCAAAGACTTTCCCTTGGATTCCAACTAACTTTTCCATGAGCTAATGAATGTGTCCCATAGATAACTAAATAAAAGAGCGCATTAAGAGCAAGGATGAAAGAAAGATGACATCAAATAAGCAAATGGTTGAGGATCTATCTGAAGCAAGGTCATGACCAGAATGAGGGAAAAGGGTGATGGTATCTTCCATCTGTGCCCAGAAAGAGAGTCTCGTTAGAGTTCTGTTATATTAAACCTATCCTAAAGCCAACACTGAATTAAAGTTCTTTAGTAACAGTTGAAGTTTAAAGAAAGAGCCCATAAAACTGGTTGTTTCTAAGCATTCATAAACATGATTGACTTTCCTCGAATCTCTTGAAGATGAAATCAGCACCTGCTGATCAGTTCACTGAGAGCAAATGAACTCTATATTTAAGAGACTGTGGCCAATATGAGCACCACTTGGTCTGCTTTTGTGATGGACAGAATTCAACTTAGGCTTTCTTTATGGCGTGCTAACAAATGTACCTTAGTCCATGGAAAGTGTACCCCTGTTTTTCCTTTCCTATCCTGACTCGCTGTCATTCAGGACAGAAACCCTAGAATGAAAAAATTGTGGCATGGAGTCTGCTAGTGGATAGACCTTTTTTTGAGTTCCAATTTGGCAGTTTCCTAGGAATTATCCTTGCGCAAATTGCTGACATTCTCTTCACCTATTTCCTCATTGGGAAAAAAAAAAAAAGTTCAAGTTAGCATTGTTTTAACATGGGCTTGTTTTAAGGATTAAGTTGTTTGTAAAATGCTTGATGTGGTACTCTGTTTTATGATAGTGTTATCTGTATTTCTTTTAGTAATTCAGTATTCAATGTATAATGAGTAATATGATAGAAGATGA
Source organism: Cephalophus harveyi (assembly GCA_006410635.1). NCBI lineage: Eukaryota > Metazoa > Chordata > Mammalia > Artiodactyla > Bovidae > Cephalophus > Cephalophus harveyi. The sequence continues at coordinate 176,724 of SJYT01056947.1, forward strand.
GTATTCAAAGAAGAATAAAACTTGATTCTTAATTTCAGATAGGTGGAGAAGTTAGTGGAGGAGATAGAGTAATAATTTTTCGGAAATAACTTTACAAACAACTCATGATAGTATCTGTACCCCATTTACTCTCACATATATATATATTCAGCCTAAATCTTTCCTGCAAAAGGAAAGCAGCAGCTCTACAACCCAACTACCTATTCACTCTTGGATCTCTCAAGGACATCTCAGACTCAACATACTCAGTACCACACTTGCAATCTCTTCCAAACTGGGTTCCTTTACAGTTTTCCCTTCTTCATGATAGAGACAACATCTCCCAGTTGTAAAAAATTAGGCATCTAGGAATTATTCTTGAAATATTTTGATTACTATTCACCCATATTTAATCATAAAAGAATATTCCTAATTTAATTCCAAATCATACTCAAATATGCCAGCAAATTTGGAAAACTCAGCAATGGCCACTGGATTGGAAAAGGTCAGTTTTCATTCCAATCCCAAAGAAAGGCAATGCCAAAGAATGCTCAAACTACCACACAATTGCTCTCATCTCACACACTAGTAAAGTAATGCTTAAAATTCCCCAAGGCAGGCTTCAGCAATACCTGAGCTGTGAAATTCCAGATGTTTGAGCTGGTTTTAGAAAAAGCAGAGGAACCAGAGATAAAATTGTCAACATCCGCTGGATCATTGAAAAAGCAAGAGAGTTCCAGAAACACATTTATTTCTGCTTTATTGACTATGCCAAAGCTTTTGACTGTGTGGGTCACAACACACTGTGGAAAATTCTGAAAGAGATGGGAATACCAGACCAGCTGACCTGCCTCTTGAGAAACCTGTATGCAGGTCAGGAAGCAACAGTTAGAACTGGACATGGAACAATGGACTGGTTCCAGATAGGAAAAGGAGTATGTCAAGGCTATATATTGTCACCCTGCTTATTTAACTTTTATGCAGAGTACATCATGAGAAACGCTGGGCTGGAAGAAGCACAAGCTGGAATCAAGATTGCCCAGAGAAATATCAATAACCTCAGATATGCAGATGACACCACCCTTATGGCAGAAAGTGAAGAAGAACTAAAGAGCCTCTTGAAAGAGGAGAGTGAAAACATTGACTTAAAGCTCAACATTCAGAAAACGAAGATAATGGCATCTGGCCCCACCACTTCATGGCAAATGAATGGGGAAACAGTGGAAACAATGGCTGATTTTATTTTCTGGACTCCAAAATCATTGCAGATGGTGATTGCGGCCATGAAATTAAAAGACGCTTACACCTTGGAAGGAAAGTTATGACCAATCTAGACAGCATATTAAAAAGCAGAGACATTACTTTGCCAACAAAGGTCCATCTAGTCAAGGCTATGGTTTTTCCAGTGGTCGTGTATGGATGTGAGAGTTGGACTGTGAAGAAAGCTGAACACTAAAGAATTGATGCTTTTGAACTGTGGTGTTGGAGAAGACTCTTGAGAGTGCCTTGGACTGCAAGGAGATCCAACCAGTCCATCCTAAAGGAGATCAGTCCTGGGTGTTCATTGGAAGGACTGATGCTGAAGCTGAAACTCCAATACATTGGCCACCTGATGCGAAGAGCTGACTCATTTGAAAAGACCCTGATGTTGGGAAAGATTGGGGGCAGGAAGAGGAGGGGATGACAGAGGATGAGATGGTTGGATGGCAACACTGACTCAATGGACATGGGTTTGGGTAAGACTCCAGGAGTTGGTGATGGGCAGGGAGGCCTGGCGTGCTGCGGTTCATGGGGTCGCAGAGTCGGACATGACTGAGCGACTGAACTGAACCGAACCATCAATGCCCTAATAAAATTTATCACTTCTCAACTGTATTTCTATCATAATGAGGCTATCAGCATCTTAACATGGTTCCCTCTAGTTCATTTTCTGTGTTGCAGCATGAAAACTCTTCAGAGTCTTCCCACTACTTTTAAGGAAGAAATCAAATTTCTTAATGGCCTGGATGGCTGACTCTGTTGCTGACCCTTCCTTCAGAGTCCATTCTCTACTTTCTTCCCTCTCCGCCTGCTGCTCTGGGCTCCTTTCAGCTCTGCTGATGGACTGGGTCCTTCTCATGCAGGGACTTTGTACATGTCATTCCCACTTTGGGGGATGATCTTGACCAACTACTTTGTCCAGTTAACTCTACTTCATCTTCAGACATGGGTTTCCCAGATGTCTCAGCAGTAAAGAATCAACCTGCTAATGCAAGAGATGTGCGTTCGATCCCTGGGTCAGAAAGATCCCCCGGAGAAGGAAATGGCAAGCCATTCCAGTATTCTTACCTGGAGAATCCCATAGACAGAGGAGCCAGATGGGCTACAGTCCATGGAGTAGCAAGAAAGTCAGACACAACTTAGCAACTAAACAACAACATGTTCAGACTGCAGCTCAAGTGTCCTTTTCTCAACAAAGTACGTCTTAGACTTCCTAGGTTGCTCGTCAGAAGATCTCATAGAAAATTTATTTTTCTTCAGAGCATTTATCCGTATGAAAGATAATCACTTATTTCTTACTAGGAGTGTTTGATTAACCTCTCTCTCCAGTCAATGGAGGCAGAATGTATTATTCACTGTTATATCCTGAGAGGCGAGGACACAATTTAAGTGCTCAACAAATATTTATCCAATGAATACATGGCCTATGAAATCCATGAGAGGTAGGATTCAGCCTACTTCCTGCATGTATCCCCAGCTTAGCAGTTAGGTGCTCAGTAAATATGTGCTTAAGTGGATGAATGAAGGAAAGATTAAGTGAAAGAATGGAATTCTTGGCTAAAGATGATGTGGGGCCACAGAAGGAAGCGATTCAGCTGAGAGGAGAGAGCCGGGCAGGCAGGATGCCTCCCCAGAGGTGAGGTTGATGAATCAGCTGGTGCTTGGAGCACATGAACTTAGTGAGAGACGTGGGAGATCCTGAACACCCCATCCTGGTCAGCAAGGAGGGCGTGAGAAAGAGGTGTCTGGTCCAGAGAGGACCAGGAAGAAACAGATTAATGCCCTGTGAGAAGGTCTGGCAACAGCAAGGATGAGTCAGAATGAAAACAGGCAGTAGTAACCTCCTCTGTGTGTGGATGACACACATCTGAGCTCTGAGCTGGGTGTTTGATCAAAACAGAGCTTAAACTGAGCTGAGAGAGGAGCCAAGACCAGCACTGAAGTGAGCAGGGCCGTTGTAACCGAGCTAACATGATTAGTCCGAATGCATAAATATGAATGGGCAGAAAGAAGGACCGACCTCAGGCTATAAAATCAGGACAGCACTTGTGCCAAGTACACATAATGATTTAATCACCATTTCAGCCTGGAGAGTCAAAGCAAGAATCCCAGAGCTGACTTCCCCGGCACCCTTTGGGTCAGGCTGGAACTCCACTTCACCCTCAACACTGCCATCAACAAAGGCTGAGAGGCCCAGCGTGGTTTCCTGTTCTCTCTGGCCCGGGAAGTGTGGTCCTCACAGGATATCCATCTTCTCCTCCTCCCAGGTCTGCCTCCTGTACTGTGGGGCCACGATCCATGCATCCAAAGGTCAGTGAGGAGACAGCTGATGCTGCTTCCGGGCTGGTATCTGCCGGTGGCCTCTCAGGTACTCTTTCTGTTATGAAGTCCAAGTTCATTCTGCTCACTGCAGGGCAGTAAATCAGGAGATGAGGTGTTGGGGCAAGAGATGACAACTTTATCTGGAAAGTCAGAGACTGAAAAGATGGTAGACTAGTGTCTCAAAGATCCATCTTACCTGAGTCAGAATTCAAGCGTGTTTGGTACTAAAAGCGGAGGGAGTGTGGTTGGCTGTTGCAAACTTCTTGGGGGTGGAATCCTTTGTTCTTGCAACTGTCCAGGTTGATCTGGTCATGATGTTCTAGTAAATCTTCAACAAGACAAATGTTATCCCCTGTTCTGCCACTTTTTATCTTAATGTGAATGGAAGAGGGTTACATTTTTTAAAGGTCAGAGCCTCCGAGAGTGGGCTATCCTGTGTATTTCAGCTTACAGGCATCATTCTTAAAGCAATAGAATACGAAGGTTAAAGTAAAAGAAACAGGCTAACATTCAGATTCATTCCTCCCTGTTACCTGTCCTCTGCCTTCTAGGCTTCTGCTGGCCCAACACTCAAGTAGTCATGGCTCTTCTGTGACCATCAGGCTCTCCCAGTGACCCTGGGTGGGACGTCACCTTTCTCTGCCCCCTCACAGTCTACTCTGCAGGCCTGCCTTATGTCTTTAATGGTTTGATCTTTAACCACAGAGATTTTACCCCTTTGTTTTCCAGGGTTTAGCACGCAGGTCCTTTTCTAAGGATCCAGATATGAGTTCATGGTATACAGACCTGAAAAGAATGGAAGGTAGCTACTGAGTTTGCCTCAGAATTACTCCTCTTTCATCCTCGGGCATCTTTCTCATACAAAGCTTATAAACTCAACTCATCTTGCTGAAATGAGTTCTTCCCCAGGCAGTTGTCTTTATTGCAAATAGAGCCCTTATACTTTGGCCAGGTGTGATTGGATTAAAAAAACACACGCAGTGTCAACTGCAGACATAAATGACCATGACGCCTTTGGTAATGGTTTAATTTAATGCAGGAGGAGGAAGTATGGCCATTTGTATAAGGGGAAGTTTAGCATAGTACTTTACAGGTAGATCATGTTTTATAGCATATGAAGCCTTATCTATATATTTATATCTATGCATACATGTATTGGTGTTTCTATCTATAGCTATATAATTTTATCCTCAGAGCAATTTTAAGGAGGAAAGCAGAATATACAGACGTTTTCTTTGGAGCTGCTCAGATTCAGTCAGTACAGTTCTTCCCCATGCTGTGTTTGTCTGTCTTTAGTGTTCATTTTTATGTAGATGAATGCTCCTTTAGTTTCTGCTGCTGCTGCTACTGCTGCTAAGTTGCTTCAGTCGTGTCTGACTCTTAGCGACCCCGTAGACGGCAGCCCACCAGGCTCCCCCGTCCCTGGGATTCTCCAGGCAAGAACACTGGAGTGGGTTGCCTTGCCTTCTCCAATGCATGAAAGTGGAAGTGAAGTCACTCAGTCATGTCTGACTCTTAGCGACCCCGAGGACTGCAGCCTACCAGGCTCCTCTGTCCATGGGATTTTCCAGGCAAGAGTACTGGAATGGGCTGCCAATGCTTTCCCCACCTTTAATTCCTAGGAGAACGCATTTTTGCCCACCAGCAGTGCACATTCTTCTCATTTTCCACCAGGATTTACATGTTCCTCTGTTCAGCCAGTGCCTCCTTATTTAATCCCATTCCCTCCTTATTTAATCCCATTGCCTCTACAAATGATGGCCCTTGCACGTCATTCTCACACTTCCCTCCCTCTCACATTCCAGTTTCATGCCCATTATTTCATACAAGAAGAATCAGGGCACAGCATGCTAAGGACCTAAATTTACAGAATATGAATGACAGAGTTGGGACAGAAAAGCATTTGTCCTCCAAACCAGGCCAATACCCTGTCCCCACCATTCTGCTCTTTTTTCTCTTCTCTCAATTTTTTTTCATATATACATACAAATAAGATTTGCTTAAAACACCTAAATATAAGTTATTTGTTTCTTCATTTTTTTTTATTATATTACAAGTGCTTAAGTGGCAAAATAATGCAATCTGCACTCTTAAGAACTTTTCTGAACGATCTAAAATTTTGGCATAATTTTTCCATGTGATTTATCATTTTTCAGGTGACAACCACCTTTCAGAGGGTCATTGCACTTCAGCAGAGGGGTTCTCCTAAACCTCCAGGCCACAGCATGAGATATCTCTATTTCAGAATCACCAGTGATCTTCTACCTCTCTTGGAGGGAAGCCCAAAGTCTGTGCACCTGCCCATGAAGCGCTGTGTGAGCTGGCCTTGGCTACCTCCCAGCCTCACCAAACATTATGCTCCCTTTTTCTTTCATCCTCCACTGTTTTCAGTTCCTTTACCAAGCCTGCTGTCTGCTGTCTGCTTCCTAGAATGCTTCTCCTCACTTGACTTCTTCCTATTCATTCTTAGAAAAGTCTTCACTAGATCAAGTATCTCTCTTCCACATTCTTGAGGAATCTTCTAGTTTACTTGATCACTTTACAAAGTTGTAAATTTCTTCTACCCTATTTGTCATTGTTTGCCCAGCAGTCAGTTTCACTGTCATCCTCTAAACCCCAGGAGGTGGGGATCAGGGCTGCTTTCAGATTCCCAGGATCTAAGAAGGCACTCAACACATAGTTGAGATTCAGAGAATATTTCCGGACTGCTTTGCCCCTTGTCAGACCTTGCTGACTCTGAGTGACAGACTCTCCAGCCAGCCCCTGGGTGGATTTGCTTTTTTCTTGTGTTGACTCAGCATCTCACCCACCCTAGCATTGCCCGTGAGCCTCTACCTTCAGCTTTGTTTAACTTCCTGGGTTTAACATCTGCCCATACTTTCCATGAGGCTTGGGCTCCCCGAGCCCCATCTTCATCTTTGCTTTGCTTCTACCAGTGGGGGCCTCACCTGTGTCTCAGCTAGATAAGACCTTGGAGATCACTCTTCCTTCTGGGTCACTAGCATTTCCTTCTCTCCATTTCTCTCTGATCTGTGTCCTGAGAGCTAGGTGAGAGATGGACGGCAGCTTAAGATTTCCAAGGATGTACTGTAGAGCACAGGAAACTTTGCTCAATGTTACATGGCAGCTTGGATGGGAGGAAATTTTGGAGGAGAATGGATACTTGGATATATATGACTGAGTCCCTTTACAATTCTCCTAAAAGTACCACAACACAGTTGATTGGCTATACCCCAATACCAAATAAAAAGTTTAAAAAAAAAAAAAGGATTTGCTTGTCCAAGAAAGTTAACTTAGAAATGGTTCCCAAGTTGAGAATGAACTGCTGATGCTCTAAATGGTGACATTTCCAACAGTGTTGGGTAGATGCTAAAACATGTTAAACATGTGTCTCAGACATCCAGCCAGCGTCCATGAGGTAAGACAAAAGGGACATGTCAACTATTCCCTGGTGGCTCGGAGGTAAAGACTCTGCCTGCAATGCGGGACACCCGGGTTTGATCGCTGGGTCAGGAAGGTCCCCTGGAGAAGGAAATGGCAACCCACTCCAGTACTCTTGCCTGGAAAATTCTGTGGGCTACAATCCATGGGGTTGCAAAGAGTCAGACATGACTGAGCATCTTCACTTTCACTAAACTATGGTGACAACCAGAAGCAGTTACCCCCACGGGCTTTATGTAGAGCATCCTGTCTACGCCTCATGAGAGATTTGGGATTATTACCCTCATTTTATAATCCCTCCCTCTTGCAAGTGTGCAGGACTTTGCTCCGATTACACTTCCAGTGAGAGGCAGAGTCAATGCACACTCGTGTCCGCTTCTTTTAATCCAAATCCTCCCACCTGTACAGGTGAATAGGGGGAGCACATGGGTTCTCAGACCCAGGTCGCTGACTTGACTAGGTCCCAGTCCTGTGCCATCACGGGGCAGGGTGTTCAACCTCACTGGTCAGCAGCCATGTGCAAATTAAGATCACAGTGAAAGCACCAGGGTGGAAAGAGAACAATTCTAACAGAAGCCAGTACTGCAGACGTCTTAGAGCAGTGGTGTCTGTCTTGCCAGCCTGCTGGGTGCACACTGGCATGACTGTCTGGAAAGCTGAGAGAGGCAACCCCTTTCTGGGGACCTGCCCAGACTCTGGTGTTCATGTCCAAGGAAACAGGCGCAGAGATGTTCACAGAAGCCCGTGATAGAATGTTATATGCATGCCTTGTGAGACGGCCACATGCCAGCAACACTGTGTCCACCAGTAAAACTGAGTGGACCTCAGTTTTACACACATCAGCGTGGGTGGGATGAAAAAAAGTAGAGTAGCACAATCCACTTAAGAAAATGAAAAATGAACATATCAATTAAGAAGATAGATAGCCAACACATAATAAAATTAAGCAGGAAAGCAGGAGATTTAAAATATAATGAATAAGATGTCATCCCTTCTCTGAGGGAAAGAGGCAAAGGGATGCTTCGGAATCACTGGCCGGACTCCCTCTTTCCAAGTTTGTGCGGGTGTTTCTTGAGCTCAGGTGTTTATTTTTCACTTATTTATTCTTAAACAATGTGTGTTATGTGTCTTTTTTGTCAGTGTGATATTTTAGAAGTTAAACTGCAAACACAGTTAATTAAAAAACTGTCATTACAAAAGTGTATACCACAGATAAGGTTGCAATTTTTATACCACAAGAGAATAAATTGTCTGGTGTTGTTTTCTATAGTTTGAAATGCTCTGGCCAACTCAGTAAGCTGATAAATAAGGCAGAATCTTTGGTTCTATTGAAAATAATAAGAAATAAGAAGAAATCCAATTTCATAGCGTTAAGAAACAAAGGAAGGAGCACCACACTCTGAATCAACTCTTGTTGCAATTTAGTGGCTCAGTTGTGTCCGACTCTTTGCGACCCCATGGACTGCAGCACGGCAGATTCAGAACAAATTTTGGGGTTCATCGAGGCCAAGCTGGCATGACATATAGAAGCAATGTTTCCTTTTTATGTTGAAGGCAACTCTAGTGATTTGATCGCATTTTGTTTCTCTATTAAATAGTGTGTTCAAAGACAAATGAACACACTTGTGAAGTTCGTTCAGGTACATAGCAACCAGTACTCAGTCCCCACTACGCGCTCAGTGCAGCAGTCAGGAGAGCAGGAGCCCAGGAGAAGGCAGATTTGGCCCCAGTTTTCAAGGAGACACCGCGCTGCAGGGAAGGCGGGCCGTGGCACGGACATCTGACAGCCCCTTGGGGGAAGGAAACGACGGAAGTGTCTCTGAGCACAAGGTCCAATGTGGGAAAATAAAGGAAGTCTTTCTGGAGAAGAGACGCTATGAACTGGGTCTGGAAGGAAGAAAGAGGAGAAGCAGCCCAGTAGGAGAAGGTGTGTGCGAGGAAGGTGGGATCATGCGAGGAAATGAAACGGGCTTAACAGGAAGGGGACACTCAGGATTCCAATTTGAATGGAGTCATTATCCCTGGTGGTTCACTGGTAAAGAATGTGCCTGCAATTCAGGAGACCTGGGTCCGATCCTGGTGTTGGGAAGATCGCCTGGAGGAGGAAATGGCAACCCACTCCAGTATTCTTCCTTGGAGAATCCCATAGACAGAGGAGCCTAGTGGGCTTCAGTCCGTGGGGTCACACATGCGTGGGACATGATTGAAGGGACTTAGCATGCACACATGCTGCTCTTGGGAAATAGAGCTTTCCTATGAGACCTTTTGGGCCAAAATAGCATAAAGTCAAGAAGCGATTACCTGAGGACGCGTTTTGCTAAGGGATGCACAAAAAAATCGAGAGGAAGCACCGATGCTCAAGACACAGTTCGCAGTCCCGGTGGCTGGACGCTGAGATGCTGAGGGCGCTTCCCAGGAAGAAGCCTGATGTTGCCTCCTCCTGCTAGGTGCTCACTGGCTCCACAGTGCTCCCTGCAAAACGTACCCTGGATGCTATCGTTCCGTTTTGTCATTTTTTGTAAATGTGAAAATTCTGTTCAGCTTTCTTTCAGTTAGTGAAACCAGGTTCTAATGTAGGTCTTTCTTAAAAGCAAAGTTAGATTAAACTTTTGAAAAGCTAAGAATACCTGTGTGTTTGCCAAGTAATAACCACAAGAAAGACCCCAGCAGGAT
>SJYT01056947.1:186615-224722 GCA_006410635.1 Cephalophus harveyi
CGCCCACCCCACCCCCTCCAGGAGCCTGTGGTCAGCACTCAGAAGACCATGCCATCCTGCCCCATCACTGGCATCCTGCACCTTGAACTTCACATCATGTCCTCTCCTCTAGGTCCTGATAGATAAGCTTTGTCTCAATGTGTCATCCTTAGCAGCCAAGAGCTGCCCCTTGGATTATGGCACCTCGAGGGATTTCTGCAAGGGTGAGGTGATGCCCTGTGCTTCCAGGCTGCATCATGTCTGGAATGGGAGCTTGAGGGTACTGGAAGGAGGGGGAGGAAGAGGGAGGGTGGAGAGGAGCCTTCCGGCCACATCTGTTGTTTTCCTGTCTGTTCTGAAGTCCCAGAGAAGAATGGGCTGATCTCTGAGGTCTGACTGCTTCCTCACCATGTTTGAGCTTCCTGGTCAACCACCTTATTGTCAAGAACACTGGATTAGACACATATTTTGATGGAGACCCAGAGCAAAAACAATTCTACATTTTAACTTATTGCACGTTTTTGGCAACAAATGTTTCACCCCCACAAACTCTTTGTGATCCATTCTCCTAGTTTCTCTTTTCTTTCCCTCCCTTCTATCATGCTCTGTTTTATTTAATTTTGAAGGAACCCTGGTTGTGACTCAGTAAATTGACCTCATGGTCCATTGGATCAAGACTGAAGTCTGGAAAATACAGCTCTAAAAGAACTCAGAATTCCTGACCCTCCATGCAGTCTAGATCATTCTTTGTGCATTCAAAGGAGAGCAGAGGGAGCCGACTGAAGGGTACCTCCTCTTAGCTCCCCAACACCCTGGGCACATTTGTGCAGGATGCCTGTTAGGATGTTCTTATCCGTTAGCATGTCTGCCCCACCCCCCCCACCATCAGACTGTCACTTCCTTCTGAACAGAGTGAGTGAGTGAGTGAAGTCGCTCAGTCGTGTCTGATTCTTTGCGACCCCATGGACTGTAGTCGATCAGGCTCCTCCGTCCACGGGATTTTCCAGGCAATAGTACTGGAGTGGGTTGCCATTTCCTTCTCCAGGGTATCTTCCCGACCCAGGGATCAAACCCGGATCTCCCTCATTGTAGACAAACGCTTTACCATCTGAGCCACCAGGGAAGTCGGAACAGAGCCTGGGCCTTATTCATTTTATTGTATCCTATTCCCGGCTCAGGTGTGGAATGTAATAAGGGCCCATATATGCCATATATTTCTTAAGATAAATTCTTCTTCTCTTTTAATAAATCCTCTTTCCATTGCTTCCTCTCTACATTTCTCCTTTCTTTCTTTTTTATGAATCATTCACTCTATAACATTTGCTGAACATCTTAAAGGGCTCACAGGATAAGGGGATAGAAAGGCAAGCATGTAGTACCTTGTGGCGAGTGCTACAGTGGACGCAGATAAAGGGTTAAGGATTGAGCCGGCTCCTTACCAAATGAAAGGCTCTGTGTAAATAGCAAATTATTTCCATTGAGTTTTCGGGCTGGTTGGGCCTCAGGGGCCCTGAAGACAGCCTAGAAAAGAGATAGCAAAGACTTTGTAAGGTTTATCGATGTGCATATCCAATGCGGCATTTAAGGTTGTAATCATTTAGAAAATAAAAAACAAACATCTGCATTCTTCTCCTTCAAGCAAAAGTACCCAAGTGTGGAATATGCCACATGACGCTGCTCCTTTATTCAGTTGATCAAATGGTATGATCGATAGGCTGAAGATTGAAATAAAGAAATCAATGTACACAGAGAGAATTTAAAACTCTGTTTACATAATCAGTTGATTAGGGGAATTGATTTGAAAGATACAAGTAAGAGGAAAGGGCTTAGAAGTAAAGCAGGAAAAAAAGTCATGTACTTTAGTGAAGAAAGAGATAAATGTGGCTGTGGGATGCTGGCATAAGGTAAAGATGGAAAATGCAAAACTAAGGCTAGAGTTCGGTTTATAAAAACATGCCTTCTATTGACATTTAGGGTATAATATGTTGTAAAATCATACATTTTCATTGTCATTTCTAGTTGCCTGTGGTTTAACAAGCAGTACTGGGCAACTGGAAAGGGCTCAGAGTTTTACTTTAGAAGATTGCATCAGCCAAGATTCCCAGTCAGAAGCACAGAGAATGATTCTAACTGGTGTGAGCCGAGAGGCCGTCTAGGGAGAGGACTCTACTGAGAATCTGAACTGACAGCCAGCGCGTGTACCCTGGAGCTTTGGCTGATTCATCCAAGGAGCCCTAAATGACCTAGCCAAACGTTCATTTCAGGTATTATTGTTTTTCTCTGTGGAAACCTTCCTTCCATGGGTACTAAAACCTTGGACTCAGCAGAACCTAGAATGCCAGAGTGAGGAATCACATTGATGTGGATGGCTCATCACTGAATGTCCTAATGAAAGCTTCATTCTCAACTCTACCTTCCTTCCTAGAATTGCGTGTTCCGGTCCCACCGTGGGAGAAACAGCTGTATTATTGTGTAACAGACACTCTCCACCCTCACAAGGTTTACAACTGCAACAGTTTACTCCAGCTTAAAAAAGCAACTGCCACTCAGCACGGGGTATTTAGTAATAGGAGTAAGTTTCATGGGCATTAACTTGTTGCTTTACAGCTGGCTGAGGAGTAGATTTTTTAATGTTAGGTCACCTAAAAGGATAGTATTAAACCCTCTATACACCAGGAAAAGCAGTCATGACTGTGATTATTTGAGCCCACTGAAACTTCATATATATATATATATATATAAATATACACATATTTATGTGTGCATGCTCAGTTGTGTCCAACTCTTTGTGACTCCATGGACTGTAGCCCGCAAGGCTCCTCTGTCCATGGAATTTCCCAGGCAAGAATGTTAGAGTGGGTTGCCATTTCCTACTCCAATGTATATTTATATATTATATATGTATGTATATGGGAGTTGGTGATGGACAGGGAAGCCTGGCATGCTGTGGTTCATGGGGTAGCAAAGAGTCAGACATGACTGAGTGACTGAACTGATATTACATACAAATTTAAGTCAGAAGGAAGACAGCACATTGAAAGCAGAACTTCACTGTGACTATTGCACCTATGTGACGATGGCAGCCGAGCAGCAATTACACCCGCTCTCACTAGCCTGAGCAAGGGGCTGGCAAGCTCTCACCATAAAGGGCCAGAGAGAAAATATTTGAGGGCTGCAGGCCATGTGAGCTCTGTCACAGCCACTCAGCCCTGCTATTTTAGTAGAAGTTGTAGCTGTAGAATATACGTCAATGACATAGCTGTGTTCAGATAAAACTTTATTTACGTTACCAGGCACTTGGTCAGTGTTGGCCAAAGGTCAGTATTCAATGGCTTGTCCTCTAAGCCTCTTAGATGACATTCTGGCAAGCTTTGCTTCAGTTGTTATCAAAATCTATTAGCAAGGGCTTGCAATTATGTTAGCTCTAAAGATTCTCCTGTAGAACTTGAGTTCATAGCAGCCCTGCCCTGGAGCAGGTCAAGGTCTGACTCTTCCTAGATTTGTAAATAGTAGGAGCAAAGTTGCAATGTGAGACTGAGCTTCTCTTTGCAAAAAACCCCTCTCAGATGAGATGTTTCGAGGGGCTTCAATCTAGAGGGGGAAGAGACCCTACAAGGAATAGGAGGATGTGTCTCAGTTGGCAAGAGAGTCCTCGGACAGCTGAAAGGGTAAAGCTACTCAGAGTTTTCCACATTCTCTTGGGTGACTTCATCCAACTCTTAGAGTCCCATGTTTTCCTAGTTAATGCCCTAACTTGTGGGTAAGAGATTTCATGTCAATATAAACTCAGAGTAAAGTAAACCAGCCACCTGAAGATTAAAGTGTTTTGGTTTGTACCTAACAGAGCCCTGCAGCTGTGCTGGACAATGGCTCTTTCACATGGTTGTTAAAAGTCCCCGGTGCTCAGCCCACACCTTGGCCAAAGTATTTACACATTTGGACTTCTCACTTTCTCAAGTGGGGGCAACTAGGACCATTTTAAGTCTCTGGGCATCCTGAGAGGATGTGGAACCCACATGCTCTCTAATAGCCTGTGACAATGACCACTGTGTCCCCACAGTCTTGGCTGGAAGGTGCATTTCATTCTGGGTGACTACAGTTAAGCATTTTATGAAGTGCTTCACAAGACCCTGCCTGAGGCCTTAACACCAGCTGAATGTTTACCATGGGACCACAATAGGTCCAAACACCAACTCTCAATTTCTTTGATTTCTTTGCGTCTATTATCCATAAACTCCCTTGGTGCTTACAAATGTCTGAATTTAGAAAATCACTTGATGGCATCCAACAGAAAGTGAAAATATCTGATGGATAGAATATGCTGTGAATGTTTTCTGGGAGCTCCTGGAAGGGCCAAGGAAACAAGGTTCAGAAAATGCGCAGGGAAATGGACTCTAGGAGGGAGCTAAAATCACAGAGAGACCACTGTCTCAGACCACGGACACAGAGTGTCAGAATATAAGGCCAGTTACACTAGGGAGGCCATAAAACCCTTCTCTTGGCAAACAGGTCTGGAAGGAGCAGGCAGGCTGAGGAGGCAAGCTACTGTCTGCTCAGAGTGATCGCTGCTGTTGGTTCTATTGAGAAAGAAAATCGAGTAAATGTCCTGCCAAAAGTTTTGTTTTTAAAAAAGTCTGAATGACATTTTACCAATAATATTAAAAATGTTTTTATCCTAAATTTAGAAAAAGTTGCATTTAATTAAGAGAAGAATATAGCCTAATTCACACATACACACACACACACACACACAGAGAAGTCCCTAAAAATGGTAAGCTGCACTCATATATTATCCTTTCAACATAGAACATTTTCCAACAGGTCATATTTAATCTACTTTCTCTCATGTAGAGACTCTGAGTGACAGAGGATCACATGATCCCAGGGCTGAGCCTGACCATGGAGTTTCCAGAACAGTCAGCAGGATTTCAAAGATAGTAGGTCTTTGTTGAATCAGATGCCTTTAAATGAGTGCCCATGTTCCTCTGCCTCACATCTGACCATTTTCCTCATTTTCCTTTGCCCTATAAATCCCTAAATGTCACTTCCCAGAGTTTTTACATGTGTGCTTAATAGTTTCTGCTGAGGAGAGGTTTAAGGCACTTTAGAGCAGCCAGCCCAGGGCTCCAAAAGTCTGGGCTCTCTCTCCTTCAGCCTGTGCTGCTAAGTGTCCTTGGGCAGCCCTGAGCCTGTGGGGGCTGGTTTTCTTACCCACAGAAGCGGGGAGCCCCCTTCAGAATTATGATTCTCTAGCCTGGAAGGCTGCAGTCCATGGGGTCACTAGGAGTTGGACACGACTGAGCGATTTCACTTTCACTTTTCACTTTCATGCATTGGAGAAGGACATGGCAACCCACTCCAGTGTTCTTGCCTGGAGAATCCCAGGGACGGGGGAGCCTGGTGGGCTGCCATCTGTGGGGTTGCGCAGAGTCGGACACGACTGAAGCGACTTAGCAGCAGCAGCAACAGTAGTCTTTTATGAGGGCTCTTAACACGTCTGGTAGATCAGCTCCATCACCTGATGACCTAGCATCCTGCTTCTTTAAATAGAATTCCAACAGATGTTTCTCTGAGTAGCTCCTTTTCCCGGCCTTCTGGAACCTTCTGTTCCCCTGGACATTGCACAGGCCCCTTCCTGCACATCTCTGGGCGGGTGAGGGCCCCTGTCTCTGAGGGCGGATGATGGAGCAGCCAGACCAGACTGCAGTGATGGCATCTCATTCCACAAAGCTTGTTTCAGGAGATTATCAGACAGGAAGCTTGAAGCAGAGGTAGGTGTACATGGATGTTTTCATCTCTGTAGCTGCCTCCATCTCCTTTATTACTTATTTAGGATCATAACTAAAACCCAGTGATATTTCTCAGTATTTTTTCTACTCTTTCTTACTCTAATCCTCTTCTATTTGTGATTAATTAATATTAACTATTTTTTAGGTGAGTGATTAATGTTTACTTTCTCAAAATTTCACACATAGTGTTAAAAAAAAATCAAATGCCATTGTCAGGCCCACCCAACTTCCAATTTCAGCTTTCCAAAAACTCGAACATTTTGCTTTTTATTTCAATATTTAATTCAGTATTTCTAAAATGTCATGCTTATGCTTTTTGTTATATTTTCAGTGTCACTTAGTGTCTTTAAACCAGTCAATCCTAAGGAAATCAACTCTGAACATTCATTGGAAGGACTGATGCTGAAACTCCAATACTTTGGCCACCTGGCTGAAAAAGACTGACTGATTGGAAAAGACTCTGAGGCTGAGGAATATTGAGGGCAGGAGAAGAAGGGGGTGAAAACAGGTTGAGATGGTTAGACGGCATCATCGGCTCAATGGACGTGAGCAAACAATGGAAGATAGTGGAGGTCGGGGAAGCCTGGCATGCTGCCGTCCGTGGGGTTGCAAAGAGTCGGACAGGACTGAGCAACTGAACAACAACAAGCCGGACCTCAAAGTGAAGGCTCTGGCACCTTTCCTGTCTGCTTTCCCAGGTGATTCCCTTTCCCCAATACACGTAAATGGCAAATGTCAATATTCAGTGTTTGCATTACGATATCTGTATTATTAACAGCTATGTATTGCAGTGATCACATTTTTATGATGTCCTTCCCCCGGAATGAATAATTTCCCCTTTTCCTTTTGCTTATGTGCCAGTTATTAATTCAGCTACACACTTCTGAAGCCATTTGACCACATCGGGATTCTGTCATCATTCTCTTTTCGGTGGGACTGTCCCCTTCCTGATGGTACAGAGACACGGTCACCCCTTCAGATGTCTGCTCTGTTCACCTGGTGAGCATCATGCTGGACCAGCAGCCCTCACTCCACTCTCCTGGATCTCCTCCTGTGCGCTGCCTGACTTACTCTTCATTGGCTCACTCTCTTAGCTTGCATTAAGATTCACACCTGAGTAAAGTATTCTATGTTGGAAGTGGTTCCCCCATTACAATTTTAAAGACATCCATCAGTTGTCTTCTAGCTTCTATGCTGTTTTTAAGAAAGCTCAGACTCCAGCAATTTATGATTCTGTGCAAAAGACTTGTTATCATCAAATTTTAGGTGGAACATTAGCTGCAAATTTGTAAGAATAAGGCACTAAGAAGGTGACTGGAAGCTCTGTTTTATGGTTGGGATGGTTGGGTGATGAATGGCAAATTTTGCTCTGCCCTGGCAGGTAGGGAGTTGTTTCACAGAGAAGCTATCAACAGTGAGATCTCCGTATTGTTTCATCCAGATTGGTCCATTTCTCCGTGAGAAAGATTATACCCTAACTGAGTACATTATGCTGGATAGCAGTAGTTTTGAGACAAGGATAAAATCTCATTGGTTGGTACTTCAGTTGTCACTTAATCATCCTCTCTTTGGTACTGACCCTGCCCTTACTTGTCTCCTACATGTCTGTGTCTAGAGAGTATATTGCTAACAACTGATGTAGGGATGCTCAACTACTTATAGCAGAGTGATAGAGAAATTATGGAGAAGAAGGTGAGGAGCTGCACTCTGAGGTTAGAGCATCATCGCTTGGTGTCAAGCAGGAGAGATCTGGGCCAGGAAGAGCCCCTCTGCCCTTTGATCCTTCACCTGAAATCCAGGCACAGAGGACTCACACCTCTAACGTTCACAGCTTTCCCTTTCTCTCTGTCTGTGATCCTCACCCTCCTCTGCACGGCCCTAGCACGACAGGGCCCCTCTGCAGGGAGTCACCCCTCTCTCACTGGGACTATCCATACTCAGTCATCTCTTCATTCCGCAAACATCTGTGGAGGGGCTGAAGCGGAGGGCTCTGCTGTCGTTTGTCCACGGCACTGGTGGACAGGAGCGCTTCCTTCCTTCCTGGTGTCGGAGCACGGAGAACAAACAGAGGGACTGGTGAACTGATGGATGGATGGCTTCAGGAAGTGGGATGCTCTCCTTAACAGGAGCCGCTAGATACAGCCAGGTCAGGTGTCCGGTTATATCTCCAGCAAAACCAGTGAAACCTGGATACCTCTTCCCTTACTAAAACATTTCTGCCTTAATTGAAAATAGTTTCTTTAGAAAAGCCAAAATGCAGGTTCAACTAATGAAACGAATAGGGATAAATTAGGAGACTGGGATGAACAGATACATTCTTCTACATATAAAACAGATAAACAACAAGAACCTACTGAATATCACAGGGAACTATAGCCAATATCTTGTAATAAACTATAATGGAAAAGAAACTGAGAAAGAATATATAATACATATACATATTTATGCATATATTTTTATATGTACAACTAAACCATTTTGAAGTATACCTGAAATTAACACCACATTGTAAACGAGCTACATTTTTGATAAAAAGTTGCTTGCTTTGGAAAAAATAAACGAAAAAAACTCCCCCAAAACCATAAAAAAATCAGGATACATATTTGACTATATGTATATACAAACTAACACCAAATTTGTTTTAAAAGAAGCATGCTTTCCAGCTGGTGTGATAAAAAGTAAAATCCTCCTCCAGTCTATATATTATTGCTGAACATATATATATATATATAACTACATACATGTGTATATTTTGACACTATAAATATATACATGCTGCTGCTGCTGCTGCTGCTAAGTCGCTTTAGTTGTGTCCGACTCTGTGCGACCCCATAGACGGCAGCCCACCAGGCTCCCCCGTCCCTGGGATTCTCCAGGCAAGAACACTGGAGTGGGTTGCCATTTTCTTCTCCAATGCATGAAGGTGAAAAGAAAAAGTTAAGTTGCTCAGTCGTGTCTGACTCTTCGCGAGCCCATGGACTGTAGCCTACCAGGCTCCTCCGTCCATGGAATTTTCCAGGCAAGAGTACTCGTGTGGGATGCCATTGCCTTCTCCAATATATACATAATATATGTTAAATGTAGAAATTGCATTGATAAATATCAATTGTTCACACAGTCTTTATGGAAGGCAATTTGGCTGTGTATATCAATTGTGTGTTGAAAATTTTAAACACTTTTATTTAATTACTGCTGGTAATTCATTCTAAGAAATAATCCAAAGAACTGAATTTGCTTGATGAACAAGTACTTATGGCAGTATTGTGTGCAATAGTGAAAAATCTAGAACCATCTAAATGTCCAACAATAGGGTAATAATTAAGTAAATTATGGGAGATAATTATACAGTCATTAAAATAATGTTTATAATGAGGTTGCAGTAATACTATAGAAGAATTTATAATAAAAAATAAAACTACAAGAAAGCAAACTTAGAGCATGATGACATCCATATTAAGTACCAATAAATCCATATACACAACAGAATGATGGTACATAAAAATGCCAAGAGTTATTGTTTCTAAGTAAATAACTTCAAGTGATTCAAAAATTTCTTTTTCCTGCATTTCTTTATTTTTCAAATTTACAGTACTGGATATTTTGTAATGGAAAACATAATAAGCAGTTAGAAATAAAGACACAAACGGGGCCAAAAATTAAGTTACATTAAAAGTTACATTTGGGCTTCCCTTGTAGCTCATCTGGTAAAGAACGCTCCTGCAGTGCAGAAGACCCCGGTTTGATTCCTAGGTCAGGAATATCGATCCCCTGGAGAAGGGCACGGCAACCCACTACAGTATTCTTGCCTGGAGAATCCCATGAACAGAGGAGCCTAGTGAGCTGCATGGAGCTCCATGCATGGGGTCACAAAGAGTTGGACAGGACTGAGCGACTAAGCACAATGCAAGTGATATATTTACTAAAAAGAAAATCATAAAATCATCACTGCCTTAGAAAACTCAAGGTGTAAGTTTATTGTTCCCAAGGGGCTAAAGTGGAATAATGATTTTGGACGCCAAGATTCTGATTTTTCACTGGCTCTGACTGGTTTGCAGAGGCCAGTGGCTGAGGTGCCAGGAGCAGCCTTCATCAGAAGTCTTAGCCCGGGGCGCTGGCAGCCTCTGGGGCCAGTCTGGTCTCAGGACAGAACTGCAGCCCCTCCACAGAGCTCTGTCCTTGGTGCTCAATTACCTGTCCCTCACGGTGTCAATTCTGCCAGCTCCTATGAGCTCTGACAAGATAAATGTTGGCAGGAGAAGATGAGACAGACTGACAGCCGCTGCATTCAAACAGGTCACTTACAGAGGAACGGAGTTTAACAACATTAACATCAGAGCAGCCATTTGAAACGTCAATCTCCCTCCTCCAGTGATCGGAAAACATACTGTCTTGGTTTTTATTCAGAGCTGACTCTTTTATGGCTAAATGAGGCCGAGTATCTCTCAGGGAGGCTGGATGCCTAAAGCAGACGTATTTTCCATCCAATGCTGTCACAAAAGGTAGAATTCTCAGATCTCCTTTCTTCTCTTCTATTTAAATATTATTTCAAGTTTTAATTAGCAAAATCTTATATGTACTGGATGTCATATATTAAGTATATTTTAAAAAATGACTGTTAAAAGAAGGGGGAAAAAATACAGCCTGACCATTTGGCAGGCTTGTCCGCCTACATAAGCTGATAAAATGTATTATTCATTTTTTTTAATCCAAAGTCATTTGCTTCTTCTGAAGAAACAGAAGAAAACATCTTGGGTACTGCATCGTTTTGAGTAAAACATCCCCACTACACACAGACAACCTGACAATGTGCCAGCGAGTTCCAACAAGGGGGAAAGGAAACACTGGTTAAAGACAGCATTTCTGGAGATTTAGGAAAGAAAGTGGGCCAAAATGCCAGACTGAAAGAAAGGCAACTGGTTTAGACATGAGAATTTGAAAATCTTTGGTATCAAACATTTCCTGGGTTTTGGCTGCTGCTCCTCAAAGAAATCTTCATCTTTTTACAGGACGTGAGAGGCAAAGACTTCCTGACTGGACCCTCTCCTTCAATCCAGAGGTCCAGCCTTTGGGACACGTGGTCAAGGCAAATAGTCCAGCAGCAACGGCCTCTCACTTGCAGCTTCTCTGCCACTGAAATTTCCCAAGTAGCAAACTCCACAGATGGGTGGATGGGAAACACATACATTCAACCCATGCGGTGCCTTTTTCTGTAACTCTCCTTCTTTCTTTTTACAGAACTTTGAAAATTCTTGGCATGTCAAGCCCTTGACCATCTTCCGACTTTTCTGTTGCATCTGTGTTGGCATTTTGACTGGCTAGAACTTCAGGAAAAAATCTTTGCATGAAAAGATGTTCAAGAGAAAAAGAAGATACAGATGGCACCTGGGTTGAAATTTCACAATA
The DNA here is from genome assembly GCA_006410635.1 of Cephalophus harveyi. Taxonomy (NCBI): domain Eukaryota; kingdom Metazoa; phylum Chordata; class Mammalia; order Artiodactyla; family Bovidae; genus Cephalophus; species Cephalophus harveyi. The sequence continues at coordinate 197,787 of SJYT01056947.1, forward strand.
CTGTGCCAAGTGGGATGACCAGATAATGAGACAGCTAAGCTTCATGCAAATATGGGATCTCTCTCCACTTCTGGGGAATCTCTTCTGCGACTCCTGGCTTCTTTGAGACGCTCGGGTTGGGGGGTGGTTGGAATCAGAAGTCAAGGCCCCACATATTTGAGAACTGAAAGACTTTTTCTCCAAAGCTGGCTTCCTGCTGGTTGTTACCAAGATTATTCATTATGCAAAGTCGTTAGTCACATCACATTACTTCTGCAATCAGGCCTTTGATGATCAGTTTTAAACTTAAAAAAAAAAAAAAAAAAGAGTACAATTCTCAACAGACACAAAAAGATGATACCCTTACCTGGGCGATTAGACCTCTGCAGTTTTCTCACTGTGGCTGGATCTTCTACATTTTATGTCTTCTCTTATTTTATGTTCCTGACATTTTTTTTTTCTTTATCTTGATAATTATTACTACCTTTTAATGACTCACCCTGTCTTAAGGCTCTCTGCTTTCTGGAAGCATCTTTCAGTCCTGGATGCTACAACAATGCCCCTGGACCCTCCAGGCTCTACATAGAACCAGGTGCTTAAACTCTGTTTAGCATTGGATTCTCAGTCTATTTGTTTCTATTCCTAATATTCTGTCTCTAAACTCCAGTCTCAGCAGGGAAAAGGCCTCAGGGTCTTATGTCTGCATTCTTGCAGAAGCTCAAAAAGCCATCCAAACCAAGATACTTCAGCTCCCTCAGCTCTTACGCCCTTGGAAAGGTCACAAATGATGATGTATAATGTCACTTGCAAATATAAAAAGTGCTGTCACAGAGGAAGACAAATATCATAGGATATCACTTATTGTGGAATCTAAAAAACTATGCAAATGAACTTAAAGAGACTCACAGACATAGAAAACAAACTTATGGTTACAAAGGGGAAAGATGGGAGGAGTCATGAATTAGGAGTTTGAGATTAAACTATATTTACGACCTTTTATAAAATAGCTAACTAACAAAGACATATAGCACAGGGAGCTCTACTCAATATCTTATAATAATCTTTAAAGGAAAATAATCTGAAAAAGCATATATGTGTACACACACACACATATATATACATACGTACATATATATATGTACGTATGTATAAATCTCTATATATGTCCACCGTTCCTGACCTTCAACATGGGATAGCTCCTCTAAGCCCTCCTCCCGGCCTCTGGCCCTGGCCTCGGGCTCAGGGTGGCTCCTCAGGGTCACCGCCCCTGACCTTGGACGCGGGGTGTCTCCTCCTGGCCGCCGCCCTGGCCTCGGACGCGGGGTAGCTCCTCTCGGCCGCGCTTAGCGCGCCAGCCGGCTCTCGCAGCCGCCCGCGCTTAGTGCGCAGGGAAGGAATGAGGCTAAAGCTGAAACTCCAGTACTTTGGCCACCTCATGCGAAGAGTTGACTCGTTAGCAAAGACTCTGATGCTGGGAGGGATTGGGGGCAGGAGAAGAAGGGGACGACAGAGGATGAGATGGCTGGATGGCATCACGGATTCGATGGACATGAGTCTGAGTGAACTTCGGGAGATGGTGATGAACAGGGAGGCCTGGTGTGCTGTGATTCATGGGGTCGCCAAGAGTCGGACACGACTGAGCGACTGAACTGAACTGATATATGTCCATGGAATGCTATACAGTCCATGGAGTTCTCCAGGCCAGAATACTGGAGTGGGTAGCCATTCCCTCTTCCAGGGGACCTTCCCAACCCAGGAATTGAACACAGGTCTCCAACATTGCAAGCAGATTCTTTACCAGCTGAGCCACAAGGGAAGCCCTGTAATAATCTTTAAGGGAAAATAATCTGGAAAAGCATATATGTGTATACAGACACACACACACATATGTACACACACACACACATATGTACATATACGTTAAAACTAACACTGCATTGTACAACTATTATACTTCAATAATATGAAGAACGTTGTCATTACAGGATTCATAAACGATGAAAGGAAACGCCCCCTCTCTCTCGGGAAGACCAAAGCAGATTTCTATCCGGGCTGCAGGAAACGTGGAGCTCTGTGTGGTACAGGCCGCCGCGCGTGCACAGGTCTAGGGTGTCGGGGGTGCCGCCCAGGGACCCAGTGAAGGTGCTGAGCCCTGCGATCCCCGCAGACTGTCCTGGACCGTGTCCCCACGGCCTCGCTCCATCACCCGCAGGGCGGGAGGGGCACCCTGCCCCCAGGAGCAGAGAGTGGCGCTGCTGGGCTCTCCGCGTTGCCTTGGAAACGCTGGTGGGGAGCCGCTTTCCCCTCATTAAGGGGCCAGTCCATTTACAGTGGATTTTCTCCGGGGTTCCTCCCGCTATTTATGCCACTTAAAGAGACCCTAAAACCCTTTCCTATTTGCTAAAAAGAATAAAAAAATGACATTTTTTTCAGGACTTCAATATTTAAAGTCTTAACAGATAATGCGTGGTTTCAATAGTAATGCCAATTCACCGAAATCCCTCAGCGGCACATTTTTCCCCGTCTCCATGGATTCCCAGGCTTTATAATTACATATTTTCTCCCCCTTTTTTTCTTTCATCTCCTCCTTTTCTTCATATTCCACTGCCAAAGAATCTGTGCCACTTGGCTTTTCTGTGAGCCCAGCGCTCTGATCAGATACCTGGGTCCTTTTGTGGGTTTAAGAAATCACAGATGCTCAGATTTGGAAATCTACAGAGCAGCTTCCCCCAACACACTCAATACATGAAGAAAAAAAAAATAAGATATAGAAAAAGATGCTTTATAATTGGGGATGCACGGTTTAGACATGGAAAATTGTTATAAGAATAAAAACGACCGAACGTTTCAGACAACTGACACCTTCGTTTTTTTCTCAGCAGAAGACTGAACATGTTAAATGTGATTTCTGCTTTTCAAAGCATATGCCTGAGCATTATTCTTTTATTTAATCCTATTCAACCACTGGACACTGTGTGTGAGGCACCAATAACTGTGTTTCCCAGCGTGCCTTGCTGCTGTGTGTGGCCAGAGTGACTGAGTAGGTCTCCAGTGGATTCTAAGTGGAGCTGACACGTGCTTCGATCAGATGGGGATGTTTGAGAAGCAGGAGTCCACCATGAGCTCTCTTTCCCTCTCATTAGCTTCCTATGGGAACAGCAAGGCCCTAAACCATGGTGGAATCGTGGTAGGAGGCACTCCAGGCCCTCCAGCCTCGGTCCGGCAGTTTCTGAAGTATGGTAACAGGGCACAGAGCAGACGGCTCTGGGTGCCTCCGAAAATGCCCTGCCTTGGCTCCCATCTCGGCCACAGATGCAGGCCTGAGTGAAGGACACGGAGGTGTGAGAGACAACGTCCTTCTTCTTGAGATGGGTGTTCCTGCTTGTGTGTGTGTTTTATTTTTAATCAACATTTCCAGTAGTCACATATGGTTGTGAGAATTGAACCATGAAGAAGGCTGAATGCTGAAGAATTGTTGCTTTCGAACTGTGCTGCTGGAGAAGACTCTTGAGAGTTCCTCGGACACCAAGGAGATCAAACCAGTCAATCCTGAGGGAAATCAACCCTGAATATTCATTGGAAGGACTGATGCTGAAGTTGAAGCTCCAATACTTTGGCCGCCTAATGCGAAGAGCTGACTCATTTGAAAAGACCCTGATGCTGGAAAAGATTGAAGGTGGGAGGAGAAGGGGACGACAGAGGATGAGATGGCTGCATAGCATCACGGATTCAATGGACGTGAACTTGAGGAAACTCTGGGAGACAGTGGAGGATAGAAGAGCCTGGCGTGCTGCAGTCCATGGGGTCTCAAAGAGTCAGACACGACTGAGCAACTGAACCACAATAAACATTCCCTCTAGTTCGTCTTTCCATTTTTCCCTTAAACTAGCCAACCCCCCACTGTTCAGGGTAGTTGTTCTGAAAAGATAGGTCCTTTGGGTGTTGCTGTATTCCGACAGATATTAAGAAGGTAAGAAAGAGGCAGATGAAAAAGGCTTAGTAAGCATCACCACCACTCAGAGTAGTTCTAAGGATTTGTTCATTTGCACAGATTCACTCATGTGCAGACTGAACCCATTTTCTTTAGTAAAATGAAGCCCCTGAGTTTACTGCCCTCTGTCTTCAGGTTTCTCCCCCAACTGAACAAGAATGCCCTTCACCCTGCTGCTCCGGTACTATGTAAATATGGAGGGACATACAGATAGGATGATGCCTGGTGATGAGGTGTCTGGTCCAGGCCAGAAGGGCTCTGGAGTGAAAAGACTTCTAAAATTAGTAAGTGCTTGCAGAGAATGTTTACTGTGGGAGGATACTTGTACCATGTTTTCTAGAAGAAAATCATCAGCGAGGAGCAAAAATAACAATTATTTTATGCAGAAGCAAACACTTTCTGACCTTTTATTAGAAATTGCTGTGAGATATATGTTACATATATGTATTTTCAAAAGTGATTTTTCCAAAAATGACAAAACATATATTCATTCAGCTAACTGTGCTTGGTCACCTGCTCTATTGTAGTGTCTGAGATTAGTTAACCTTTTAAGGGGGACAGAAACCTTCTAGGGAAATAACAACGTTGGAATCCAAGAAGGGACCTGTGGTTTGAGGCAAAATATTTAGGTGTGGGCTCTGTTTTTCAATTCATGCAATCCTGTCTTTAAAGCAAGGAGAAGCTCTGCACGGCCATGTGGTTTGGCAGCAGCCTGAGGTCAGAGACTTCCCTGGCGGCTCAGATGGTAAAGCGTCTGCCTACAATTCGGGAGACTGGATTCAATCCCTGGGTCAGGAAGATCTCCTGGAGAAGGGAATGGCAACCCACTCCAGTATTCTTGCCTGGAAAATCCCATGGACAGAGGGGCCTGGTGGGCTACAGTCCATGGGGTTGCAAAGAGTTGGACACAACTTCACTTTCTTTCACTTGAGGTCAGAGAGGGGAACTGACCTGCCCTTCCCCGGTGACCTGGGGCGCTGATCTGTCATCAGACAGGGCTTACACACTGAGTTAACTCAGGCTGTGTCTGACATTCCTCCTACAAACTGGTCCTGATGCAGAGAGTGAGTTTAATTAATGATGGTTGTCACCCGAAGGGCCTGGGTCCAGAGATGTGGGCGCACAGAGGGGCAGCCTCCTCTCCTCCAGGGAGGTGCAGACATCTTCCAGGAAAGTCGACCTAAACGCTGGGTCTTACCTTTGTACTCTGTCTGTGCCAGCAGGTGGGAGGGGACTCATGAGCAGGGCGATGTGAGCAGAGCCTCCTGGGAAGATGGTGAGGAACCTTCGGTGTCTGGAGCAGACCGTCTGCTGGAGACAGAGGCAGCTTGCGTGGGAGGCTCGGGACCTCGCCACAGCCCTATTTAGCTAGGATGGATGGACTTGTCTTCTGATGCTGCTGTGAATGCCAGCGATGACAAGCATGGAGGCCAGTTTACAAAGGGAGCAGGATTTGGCATATTTCCTTAACCCAAATGTGACCGGGCGCTGTAGTCACCTCCAGGAGGAAATAGTCGCTTTCTACCGCATTCCCTCTTCTAACACACAGAGAGTGAAACCACCCACTGTCTCCCGCAGTGTTGCCATGAGAGCTGCCAATCAGAAATTTCGAGGTTGTCTCTCTCCTGCTCGGAGCACCTCAGTGGCTTTCTGCTGCTCGTAGGACCCCTGTTGCAAATTGTTTGATGTGGTTTATAAGTGCCTCTGCCCCAGGGTTTGATTTCCCCTGCAGAGTGTATCCTGAGTGTGGACCTCTTGCATTCTTTCTACATGAGTTTGCCCTTGGGACCCAACTTGCTTGACCCTGTGCGTGTGGTCCTTAGAGGCAGTTTCAGCTCTGGGTCTCAGAGTCAGCACACAGTCCTCAGCCCACATCTTTCTGCTCCAGCCCTTAAGGAGAGGGTCCAGCTCCTGACAGCCCCTGGTGGGGCCAAACTGACTGTTCTGAATATCCCCATCCCTGGCGGAAGGCTCCAATAGTGAAATAGTATGAACCCCCCTGATGCAAAGAGCTGACTCACTGGAAAAGACTCTGATGCTGGGAAGGATTGAAGGCAGGAGGAGAAGAGGGTAGCAGAGGATGAAATGGTTAGAGAAGAGAGTAGCAGAGGGTGAGATGGTTGGATAGCATCACCGACTCAACAGACATGAATTTGAGCAAACTCTGGGAGATGGGGAAGGACAGAGGAGCCCGGCATGCTGTAGTCCATGGGGTCACAGAGTCGGACACAATTTAGTGACTGAACAACAACAACTAAAGTGAGCTGTATGTCTGAAGTTGCAGCTGCTAATTCTAGAATCCAAAGGGCAGGGACTCTGCTCACTCAAGAGTGAGTCTCCTCCTAGACTGTCGGAGCCGACACCACGGTGGGGAGCGCTTTGGCAACAGCAGGAGCTGAAGGATGCACAGGTGGGGGCAGACATGTCAACAGAAACCCAGGGGCTCCAAACGTGATTCCTGGCATGTAAGGAACAACAAGTAAGATGCAGTGAATTGAAGGCAGCTCCCAGATCCTGGAGGTGGTTTGGAGAGATGTCGGGAGTGGGGAATTCCTAGGAAGAACAGAGGAAGAATATTCTTAAAAGGAGCAGTGCATATGCAGTCATCAGACAGTGAATCCTCTGCCTGTCCAGAGACCCTGGAAGAGTTCGGGGGAACTGAAGCATGGGAGGTGTGGGCTGCAGACCATTCCTGGAGGCCTGTTCCCGGAGGCTGCTGACCAGAGGTGCTGGCTGGCCTGGACACAGAGGGCCAGGCGGTCTGTGTGACGCTGCAGAGTGGCCAGTGTCAGTCCTCAGAGCTTTACAACTATAGATGCCAGCACCCCATGCCAAAGCCTCCTAACAGTATAGGCTTGGGGGTCACCTGGGCATCTGTGTTCTTGAAAAGGGTCAGGAGGTTCTGACATGCATTTCCCAAATGATGACCACCATGACCCTGGCAGGCAACACTCTGGAAGGTGAAAGTGCAAAGGGCATGGTCCACTCTGCAGCACCTAGATCTAGTTCACATGTTGGGTGAAAATAAAATATAAAATAAAATGAGGTTCTCTCATGATGGATGAAATTTCTCTGAGATCTCAGTATTTGGGGTTGTGTCAGATTGTGTTGTTGGGCTGTTGTTGCTGCTCAATCACTAAGCTGTGTCCAGCTGTTAGTGACCCCATGGACTATAGCATGCCAGGCTCCTCTGTAGCCAACTTCTCCCAGAGTTGGTTCAAATTCATGTCCATTGACTCGGTGATGCGTTCTAACCATCTCATCCTCTGCTACCCCCTTCCTCTCCTGCCTTCAATCTTTCCCAGCATCAAGATCTTTTCCAATGAGGCAGCTCTTCACATCAGACAGCCAAAGTATTGGAGCTTCAGCTTCAGAGTCAGTCCTTCCAATGAATATTCAGGACTGATTTCCTTTAGGATGGACTGATTTCATCTCCTTGCAGTCCACAGAACTCTCAAGGGTTTTCTCCAGCACCACAGTTCAAAAACATCAATTCTTTGTGAATCCTCAGCCTTCTTTATGGCTCAACTCTCACAGTGGTTCAGTTCAGTCGCTCAGTCGTGTCCGACTCTTTGCGACCCCATGAATCACAGCACGCCAGGCCTCCCTGTCCATCACCAACTCCCAGAGTTCACTCAGACTCACGTCCATCGAGTCAGTGATGCCATCCAGCCATCTCATCCTCTGTCATCCCCTTCTCCTCCTGCCCCTAATCCCTCCCAGCATCAGAGTCTTTTCCAAAGACTCAACTCTTCGCATGAGGTGGCCAAAGTACTGGAGTCTCAGTTTTAGCATCATTCCTTCCAAAGAAATCCCAGGGCTGATCTAGTAAAGTATTAATAAAAGGCATCGGAACTCATGAAGGAGTCCAGCTGAGGAAGCCACCTGATTACTTTACCCTGAAGCAGCGAGTGCACGCCAGAGCCTGGATTCGGGAATCTCTGTGTGTGATTAGCCACATTCTAGGCACATTTCACAGAAAGCATGCTGCTCCAGGGAGAGCCTAAGAGCAGGTGTGTGCGTGGGGTTACAAGGACAGTGAGTGAACTGAACACTTCTCAAGCCAGTCATTTGAAGACGATGAGCACATCCTGTAAAGAAATGGAGAATCTGACAGATGCAGTGTTTACAAAGGAGCTGAGAAACGTGGGTGTGTGCTACAAGCTTGCTGGCTTCATAATCATCCATCCTCCAGCCTAAGATTCATGAAACAGTAGTGAGCACCAGAGATCCTAGGAAGGGCTTCTCTATCCAGACGGTTGTGGGTGAGTTAAGCAGAGGAGAGCAATGACAGAGGATATGGGTGCTTGGTACAATGGGGCATCCATAAGCCACTTTCTGGGGTGCTGCCATGCCTCCCCCAAGAAGAGGTGTGTCTGCTGGGAAAGGCAAGTAAGAAAAGTCCCCCAGGAAACCCAGGCAAATAGGCAGTGTTCTCTGAATTCAGTGGGACATCGATTTCTTTGCTTAGAAATTTCCGAGAATTTAGATTACATTTCTTGAAAAAGACTGCCTTTATGAATATCTTTTATCCATCTCTTATGACATTTAGAAAATACCAAATTTCTTTTTTTAAAAAATACAAAGGGTCAGAATTAACCAGGTCAGAAGTGAAATAGAAAAGTATGTCTATGTGTATGTCTGTCATTGTGTGTGTGTGTGTGTGTTGAAGGTAGTACTCAAAGGGAATGGGCAGCACTTTGGTCTTGCCATACGGCATCTTGGCAAATATAGATGTAGAAACGTCACCATACTAAACTAAATTAGGTGTCTGTGCTTGACAGTATTGCCTGCAGTTAGGCTTCCAAAATAATGATGGTCATATTAATGCTTTACAGTCAGGCTTGTTTTTTTTTTTTAATTTATTATTTTTTATTGAAGGATAATTGCTTTACAGAATTTTGCTGTTTTCTGTCAAACCTCAACATGAATCAACCATAGGTATACACTATCCCCTCCCTTTTGAACCTCCCTCCCATCTCCCACCCCATCTAGGTTGATACAGAGCTCCTGTTTGAGTTTCCTGAGCCATACAGCAAATTCCCATTGGCTATCTATTTTACATACGTTGATGTAAGTTTCCATGTTACTCTTTCCATACATCTCACCCTCTCCTCCCCTCTCCGCATGTCCATAGGTCTATTCTCTATGTCTGTTTCGCCGCTGCTGCCCTATAAGTTCTTCAGAACCATTTTTCTAGATTTCATATATATGCGTTGCTGCTGCTGCTGCTGCTGCTAAGTCACTTCAGTCGTGTCTGACTCTGTGCAACCCCATATATGGCAGCCCACCAGGCTCTGCCGTCCCTGGGATTCTCCAAGCAAAAACACTGGAGTGGGTTGCCATTTCCTTCTCCAATGCATGAAAGTAAAAAGTGAAAGTGAAGTAGCTCAGTTGTGTCTGACTCTTCATGACCCCATGGACTGCAGCCCACCAGGCTCCTCTGTACATGGGATTTTCCAGGCAAGAGTACTGGAGTGGGGTGCCATTGCCTTCTGCGTTAGAATACGATATATACCTTTCTCTTTCTGACTCACTTCACTCTGTATAATAGGTTCTAGTTCATCCACCTCATCAGAACTGATTCAAATGTGTTCCTTTTTATGGCTGAGTATCAGAAAACTAAGATCATGGGATCTGGTTCCATCATTTCATGGGAAATAGATCCGGAAACAGTGGAAACAGTGTCAGACTTTATTTTTGGGGGCTCCAAAATCACTGCAGATGGTGATTGCAGCCATGAAATTAAAAGATGCTTACTCCTTGGAAGGAAAGTTATAACAAACCTAGATAGCATATTGAAAAGCAGGGATATTGCCTTGCCAACAAAGGTCCGTCTAGTCAAGACTATTGTTTTTCCAGTGGTCATGTATGGATGTGAGAGTTGGACTGTGAAGAAAGCTGAGCGCCAAAGAATTGATGCTTTTGAACTGTGGTGTTGGAGAAGACTCTTGAGAGTCCCTTGGACAGCAAGGAGATCCAACCAGTCCATGCTAAAGGAAATCAGTCCTGGGTGTTGTTTGGAAGGACTGAGGCTGAAGTTGAAACTCTAATGCTTTGGCCACCTCATGCGAAGAGTTGACTCAATGGAAAAGACCCTGATGCTGGGAGGGATTGGGGGCAGGAGGAGAAGGGTACAACGGAGGATGAGATGGCTGGAAGGCATCACCGACTCGATGGATATGAGTTTGAATGAACTCCGGGAGTTGGTGATGGACAAGGAGGCCTGGCGTGCCTGATTCATGGGGTCTTAAAGAGTTGGACACAACTGAGCAACTGAACTGAACTGAACTGAATATTCCATTGTGTATATGTACCACAACTTCTTTATCCATTTATCTGTTAATGGGCATCTAGGTTGCTTCCATGTTCTAGCTATTGTAAATTGTGCTGCAGTGAACAATGGATACCTGTGCATTTTTCAACCTTGATTTCCTCAGGGTTATATGCCTAGGTGTGGGATTGCTGGGTCATATGGTGGTTTTATGCCTAGTTTTTTAAGGAATCTCCATACCGTCCTCCATAGTGGCTGTATCAATTTACATTCCCACCAACAGTGCAAGAGGGTTCCCTTTTCTCCACACCCTCTCCAGCATTTGTTGTTTGTAGACTTTTTGATGATGGCCATTCTGACCAGTGTGAGGTGATCTCACTGTGGTTTTGATTAGCATTTCTCTAATAAAGAGCGATGAGCATCTTTTCATGTGTTTGTTAGCCATCTGTATGTCTTCTTTGGAGAAATGTTTGTTTAGGTCTTTTCCCCACTATTTGATTGGGTTGTTTGTTTTCCTTGTATTGAGTTGTATGAGCTGCTCGTATATTTTGGAAATTAATTTTGTCAGTTGTTTCATTTGCTATTATTTTCTCCCATCTTGAGGGTTGTCTTTTCACCTTACTTATAGTTTCCTTTGCAGTGCAAATGCTTTTAAGTTTAATCAGTTTCCACTTTTTTACTTTAGTTTTTATTTCCATTACGCTAGGAGATGGGTCATAAAGGATTTTGCTTTGATTTATGTCATCAAGTGTTCTGCCTGTTTTCCTCTAAGAGTTTTATAGTTTCTGGTCTTACATTTAGGTCTTTAATCCATTTTGAGTTTATCTTTGTGTATGGTGTTAGGAAGTGTTCTAATTTCATTCTTTTACATGTAGCCATCCAGTTTTCCCAGCACCATTTATTGGAGAGGCTGTCTTTGCCCCATTGTATATTCTTGCCTCTTTTGTCAAAAATAAGGTACCCATAGGTGCATGGATTTATTTCTGGGCTTTCTATCTTGTTCCATTGGTCTATATTTCTGTTTTGTGCCAGTACCATATTGTCTTGATGACTGTAGCTTTGTAGTATAATCTGAAGTCAGGAGGGTTGATTCCTCCAGCTCCATTCCTCTTACTCAAGAGTGCTTTGGCTATTTGAGGTCTTTTGTGTTTCCATATGAATTGTGAAATTTTTTGTTCTAGTTCTGTGAAAAGTGCCATTGGTAATTTGATAGGGATCATGTTGAATTTGTAGATTGCATTTCATAGTATAGTCATTTTCACAATATTGATTCTTCCTATCCAGGAACATAGAATATCTCTCCATCTGTTTATTTCAATTTTGATCTTTTCATCAGTGTCTTATCATTTTCTCCGTACAATTCTTTTGTCCGCTTAAGTAAGTTTATTCCTAGATATTTAATTCTTTTTGTTGCAGTGGTGAATGGGATTGATTCCTTAATTTCTCTTTCTGATTTTTCATTGTTAATATATAGAAATGCAAGTGAATCGTGTGTATTGATTTTGTAACCTGCTACTTTGCTTTGGTGTTGGAGAAGACTCTTGAGAGTCCCTTGAACTGCAAGGAGATCCAACCAGTCCATCCTAAAGGAGATCAGCCCTGGATGTTCTTTGGAAGGAATGAACTTTAGTTTCAGCTAAAGCTGAAACTCCAGTACTTTGGCCACCTCATGCGAAGAGTTGACTCATTGGAAAAAACTCTGATGCTGGGAGGGATTGGGGGCAGGAGGAAAAGGGGACAACAGAGGATGAGATGGCTGGATGGCATCACCCACTCAATGGACGTGAGTTTGAATGAACTCCGGGAGTTGGTGATGGACAGGGAGGCCTGGCATGCTGCGATTCATGGGCTCGCAAAGAGTCGGACACGACTGAGCAACTGAACTGACCTGAACTGAACTTTGTTAAGTTCACTGATTAGCTCTAGTAATTTTCTGATACTATCTTTAGAGTTTTCTATGTACAGTATCATGACATCTGCAAACACAGAGCTTTACTTCTTTTCCAATCTGTATTCCTTTTATTTCTTTTTCTTCTCTGATTGCTATAGCTAGGATTTTCAGAACTATGTTGAATAACAGTGGTGAAAGTGAGCACTCTTGTCTTGTTCCTGATCTTAGGGGGAATGTTTTCAGTTTCTCACCATTGAGACTAATGTTTGCTGCAATCTTATCATATATGGACTTTACTATGTTGCTGTAGGTTCCTTCTATGTCCATTTTTTGAAGAGTTTTAATCATAAATGGGTGCTGATTTTTGTCAAAGGCTTTGTCTGCATCTATTGAGATTATTATATGGTTTTTATCTTTCAATTTGTCAATATGGTATATCACATTGATTGATTTGCATATATTGAAGAACCCTTGCATTCCTAGAATAAATCTAACTTGATCATGGTGTATGAGCTTTTTGATTGTTGCTGAATTCTGTTTGCTAAAATTTTGTTGAGGAGTTTTGCACCTATGTTCATCAGTGATATTGGCCCATAGTTTTCTTTTTGTGTGTTGTCTTTATCTGGTTTTGGTATCAGGGTGATGGTGGCCTCGTAGAATGAGTTTGGAAGTGTTCCTTCCTCTGTGATTTTTTCAAAGAGTTTTAGAAGGATAGGCAGTAGCTCTTCTCTAAATGTTTGGTAGAATTCACCTGTGAAGCCATCTGGTCCTGGGGTTTAGTTTTTCGGGAGATTTTTGATCACAGCTTCAATTTCAGTGCTTGTAATCGGGTTGTTCATAATTTCTATTTCTTCCAGATTCAGTCTTGGAAGATTGAACTCTTCTAAGAATCTGTCCATTTCTTCCAGGTTATCCATTTTACTGCTACATAGTTGTTCATAATAGTCTCTTATAAGGCTTTGTATCTCTGCATTGTCTGTTGTAACCTCTCCTGTTTCATTTCTAATTTTGTTGATTGATTTGATTCTTCTCTCTTTATTTCTTGATGAGTCTGGCTAAAGGTTTGTCAATTTTGTTTATCTTCTCAAAGAACCAGCTTTTAGTTTTATTCATCTCCACTGTTGTTTCTTTCATATCTTTTTCATTTATTTCTGCTCTGATCTTTATTATTTCTTTCCTTCTACTAATTTTAGGTGGTTTTTGTTCTTCTTTTTCCAGTTGTTTTAGATGTAAAGTTAGGCTGTCTATTCGATGTCTTTCTTATTTCTTGAGGTAGGATTGTATTGCTATAAGCTTCCCTCTTAGGACTGCTTTTGCTGCATCCCATGGGTTTTGAGTTGTCATGTTTTCATTGTCATTTGTTTCTAGAAGTTTTTTGATTCCCCTTTTATTTCTTCAGTAACCTGTTGATTATTTAGAAATGTGTTGTTTAATCTCCATGTGTTTGTGTTTCTTACAGTTTTTTTTTTTTTCTTGTAATTGATATCTAGCCTCATAGCACTGTGGTCAGAGAAGATGGCTTGATATGATTACAATTTTCTTAAATTTAATGAGGTTTGATTTGTGACCCAAGATGTGGCCTATCCTCGAGAATGTTCCATGTGCACTTGAGAAGAAGGTGTATTCTTCTGCATTTGGATGGAATGTCCTGAAGTTATCAATGAGATCCATCTCATCTAAAGTATCACTTAAGAATTGTGCTTCCTTATTAATTTTCTGTTTTGTTGATCTGTCCATTGGTGTGAGTGACGTGTTAAAGTCTTCTACTATTATTGTGTTACTGTCAATTTCTCCTCTTATATCTGTTAGTGTTTGTCTTATGCATTGAGGTGCTCTAATGTTGGGTGCATAGATATTTACATTTGTTATGCCTTCCTCTTCAATTGATCTCTTGATCATTATGGAGTGTCCTTCCTTATCTCTTGTTATCTTTATTTTAAGGTCTATTTTGTCTAATATGAAGATTGCTACTCTAGCTTTCTTTTGCTTTCCATTTGCATGGAATATACTTTCCCATCCTCTCACTTTCAGTCTATATGTGTCTTGAGGTCTAAAGTGGGATTCTTGTAGACAGCATATATATGGGTCTTGTTTTTGTATCCTTTCAACCAGTCTGTGTCTTTTGGTCGGAGCATTTAATCCATTTACATTTAAAGTAATTATCGATATATATGTTCCTATTGCCATTTTCTTAATTGTTTGAGGTTGATTTTGTAAATCTTTTTTCTTCTCTTGTATTTCTTGACTATATAAGTCCATTTAACATTTGTTGTAAGGCTGGTTTGGTGGTACTGAATTCTCTTAACTTTTGCTTGTCTGAAAAGCTTTTGATTTCTCCATCAATTTTGAATGAGATCCTTGCCAGGTACAGTAATCTTGGTAGTAAACTTTTCCCTTTCAGTACTTTAAATATATCCTGCCATTTCCTTCTGGCCCCCAGAGTTTCTGTTAAAAGATCAGCTGTTAAATGTATGGGGTTTCCCTTGTATGTTACTTGTTGCTTCTCCCTTGCTGCTTTTAATATTCTTTCTTTGTGTTTAGTCTTTGTTAGTTTGATTAATATGTGTATTGGTGTGTTTCTCCTTGGATTTATCCTGTATGGGACTCTTTGTGCTTCTTGAGGGGATTGACTGTTTCCTTTCCCATATTGGGGAAATTTTCAACTATAATTTCTTCAAAAATTTTCTCAAACCCTTTCTTTTTCTCTTCTTCCTCTTGGACCCCTATAATTCAAAGTTTGGTGCATGTGATATTGTCCCAGAGGTCTCTGAGACAATCCTAAGTTAGACAATCCTCAGTTCTTTTCATTCTTTTTACTTTTTTCTGTTCTTCAGAAGTTATTTTCACCATTTTATCTTCCAGCTCACTGAAAGATAAAATGCTATTTATCCTTTTCTGCTTCAGCTATTCTGCTATTAATTCTTCCAGAGTATTTTTAATTTCAGTAATTGTGTTGTTTGTCTCTGCATGTTTATTCTTTAATTCTTCTAGGTCTTTGTTAATTGATTCTTGCATTTTCTCCATTTTACTTTCAAGGTTTTTGATCATCTTTGCTCTCATTATTCTGAATTCTTTTTCAGGTAGTTTTCCTATTTCCTCTTTATTTATTTGGACTTCTGGGTTTCTATTTTGTTCTTTCATTTGTGCAGTATTTCTCTGCATTTTCATTATTTTTTTTTTAACTTATTGTGTTTGAGATCTCCTTTTCCCAGGCTTCAAGGCTGAATTTTTTCTTCCTTTTGGTTTCTGCCCTCTAAGGTTGGTCCAGTGGTTTGTTTAAGCTTCTTATAGGGTGAGATTTGTGCTGAGGTTTTATTTGTTTGCTTGTTTTACCTCTGATGGGCAAGGGTGACTGAGGTGGCAATCCTGTCTACTGATGATTGGGTTTGTATTTTTGCTTTGTTTGTTGTTTAGATGAGGTGTCCTGCACAGCGTGCTCTTGGTGGTTGGGTGATGCCAGGTCTTCTATTCAAATGGTTTCCTTTATGTGAGTTCTCACTATTTGATATCCCCTAGGGTTAGTTCTCTGGCAGTGTAGGGTCTTGGAGTCAGTACTCACACTCCAAACGCTCAGGGCTTGATCTCTGGTCAGGAACGAAGATTTCACAAGTGGTTTGTTATGGCATTAAGTGAAATTAAAACAAATATCCAAAAATGAGAAAACAAAGATGAATCCCAGACAAATGGCAGTTATAAAATCAGGCAAATAATAATTAAAATGATGGAATATACACTTATAAATATACACCCTTGAACAAAGTCAAAATAGTCCAACAAAAATAAAGTACAACAGATTGACCCAGTGAACAAAGGAAATCAAAAATTATATTTACCAGTTAAAAGTAGAACAACTAAAGCACAAACTGGAAAACAAAACTAAAGCAAGGTGCCAAGTGGGGGGATAAAGCAATGAAAACAAAACTAACAAATACATTGAGAGGAAAGGAAAGAAAGAAAAGAAAGAATAGATATTCAAAGTTAAATAGAGGTAGATGAAGAAGATTTATATATATTAAAGATTAACTGCAAGGGGAAAAGAACAATAGGAGAGTCAAATAAAGGAATAAATGTAGAAAAATATAATAGGTTTAAAAAATTAAAAGTTAAAGTATAAAAAAGAGGGAAAAAAAGGAAAACACAGAACTTCAAAAGCCCAATGTAGATGCAGAGTTTTATAACAACAATAAAAAGTGTGACTGAATATGCATATATATATATATATATATGTACACACACCCATAAACAAAATCAAAACAGTCCAACAAAAATACAGTAGACTGATCTGGCGAACAAAGGAAACCTAAAATTATATCTACCAGAACAAAACTAACTAAAGTACAAACTGGAAAACAAAACTAAAGCAAGGTGCCAATTGGAGAATAAAGCAATGAAAATAAAACCAACAAATATGCTGAGAGGAAAGGAAAGAAAGGAAAGAAAGACTAGTCATGCAAAGCTAAAGGTAGATGAAGATTTATGTACATTTAAGATTAAATGTAAGAGCAGTAGGAAAGACAAGCAAAAGAATAAATGTAGAAAAAATGTAATAGGTTTAAGAAAATTAAAGTTATAGAATAGAGGAAAGAAAAAAAATGAAAGAGGAAAGAGAAAAGGAAAAAAAGGAAACACCACAGAACTGCAAAGGCTCAAAATATCTGATTTTTTATTTCTTTTTTTCAAATTTGGTGAGTGGCATTTCTGAGCTCTGTGTCTCTGAAGTAGACTCCCCTCACTTCGTGCCTTGGAGGGCTTAAAGGAATGTTGTGACTTCTCTTCCAGGAGGTCAGACATGAGCCCTTTCTTTCCTGGATCTAGAGTGCCCAAACAGTTTTATTTTGTATTTCATTGAGCCTCAGAACTTCTACCTCAGAGGGAGTATGGAGCTCATTCCCCAGGCATTTGAATGCCCCAGAGATGCATATCGGTCCAATGCCATTTTGCTTGGAATCAACCCTCACTCATATCTGGGACTAAGCATTCCTACTTTTTCACCCTGCTCTACTTTATGGGATTCCCTGGTGGCTCAGACGGTAAAGTGTCTGCTTGCAATGCAAGAGACCAGTATTCGATCCCTGGGTCAAGAAGATCCCCTGGAGAAGGAAATGGCAACCCACTCCAGTACTCTTGCCTAGAAAATTCCATGGATGGAGGAGCCTGGTGGACTACAGTCCATGGGGTTGCAGAGAGTTGGACACGACTGAGCGACTTCACTCACTACTTTATGAATGCAGATTCTTAGCAATGTGCACCTGGGTTGTTGTGCATGGAATTTCCCAGGCAGGAATATTGGAGCAGGTTGCAATTTCCTTCTCCAGGGAATCTTCTCAACTGAGGGGCCAAGCTGATTCCTGCTTGCTAAGATTCACCCAAGGGTCTCTTCTCCTGTGGAGCTGGCCTCGCTCCTCCAGTTCCTCCTGAGCAGTGAATCACACTTCTTCACCCCACTGGGTAGCACTGCTTGCACTTACCAGACTCTCCCCACGTGTAGCATCCCTTTTGGATCACAGCATCTTGATGGTTGAAACCACGACTAACCCACCATTCGGTCCATCCTACATAATACCTATACTTTACATGTGACACATACATGTTATTTCCTTCTAGGTACATAAAATTTCTTTCTTACAAAAAGTCATACTGGCTGATTCTGAATAGTGATATTATGGAGCCAACAAATTTAAACAAATTTATTTTATATTTCACTGAGTCTCAGAACTTCTACATCAGAGGGGACAGTATGGAGTTCATTCCTCAAACATTTGAATGGCCCAGAGATCCATATCAGCCCAATGTCATTTTGCTTGGAATCAACCCTCACTAATATCTGGAACTGGGCATTCTTACTTTTGTTCTTATATAAGAATGTTCTTATCTCAGGGCATATTTTTGTTTGTTTTTATTTCAAGGTGGAGGCCAGAGTACATTAATGATGGGGGGTCCAAGGAAGAGAATGTACATTGCAGATGACATTCTACTTTTTATCTTAATATGTACTATATTTTTCTCATCAAATGTGTTATGTTTCCATAGCAGCAGTAAGAAGAAATCAGGCTGATTGCAGAAATAAAATGCTGTTTCACCTTGAAAATGCATCTTTTGCTGAATTTTGTTTAATATAAAAAAGGCAGTTTCATTTCTATAATGAGTCAGTTATACAAATGCATAGATTATAACATCGTGGTCTCTAGCATATGTACAGAGGAGCAAGGATTGGATTTTGGTCTAAGGAGGATCATTCTTGAAGGTGAGAAATGTAAGCTAATAGTTGGCAGCTGTAACAGTGGGGAAAAAGGTTAGTTAACAGATATGCCAGTTATTAATTGTAGAATTCAGAGCATGGCTTGTGGAGGAAATGATGGCTCGTGAATTCTGTCTTGAATGATAGGTCTGTGCCAAAAAGTGAGGAATGATGGGCAAAGGGTGTGCTTTCAGGTCACAGTGACCTGGGCTGCAAGCCCTCCTTCTCCAAGAGCTTCAGCCTGAGGGCTTTTTGACCTTCCTGAGGGCTGGTTTCCTCTTATTCAAAGTGCAGACAGTGACCTCAAACTCACAGCAGATAAGCATCACTTACAGGGAATCATTTATACAAAGTGCTTGAGCAATCGTTTTCTAGATTGAACCATATCCTCTCAGCAAGATGCTGTGGTCCCCACCCCCCAGGACCTCAGAATGTGACTTTATTTGAAATCCCGATCTGGACAGAGGTAACTGAGTTAGAGCGTTGTCACTAGGGTGGGTCCTCATCCGATATCACTGGTGTCCTTATAAAATGGGGAAATTCGGATACGGGGTCAGACACTCTTAGAGGGAAGAAGACAACGTACAGACACAGAGAAAAGACGGTCATGCGACCGGAGTCACGCAGCTACGAGCCACCAGACTCCGAGGAACACCAGGAAATGGCAGAAGCTGGGGAGACGCTGGAGGACCGTCCAGCCTCCCCTCCCGGTGGAGCTCATCCTGGACCAGTGACACAGAGTCACGGAGGCCTGACGGCGTCTGGATGCTCAGAACTGGAAGAAGACTCTGTTGCAGTGCCGAGGTCAGGGGGGCAGCAGAGGACAGAAGGGAGAGGGAGGCAGGACCACGATCAGGGAGATCCCTGTTTCCCACATTCGGGAATCTGATCAAATCTGATCCATCCTACTGCTTTGGTTGATTCTTAAAACCGGCAGTGGGAGAAACTGAGTGGGCAAGTGTAGGTGCCATGGTTCTCTGTGCATTTTCTATCATGAGCGTCTCCGTCACTGCTCAGACTTTCTGAAGTGGCAGACGTGGTGACCCAGCCTTGCATACAAATCTGTAGACTAAGGATGGTGATCTGTGTGGCAGTCAACCACGCCCAGGTCCTATGCTCCCGGAAGGCCACCATGTGTGCCCAGGGCATCACAATTCATACAGCATAGCCTGCCTTTTATCTTCTCCCCTCCGAAGCTCAGGGTCAGGAGAAGAGCCTCCCTTTGAAGATGTGATGAGACCATTTGCCTCCGTGCGGGTAGGATGCTGTCCCAGCAGGATGGCAGCTGCAGATGCCCGCCTCCAAGCCCTGCTCAGGGGCTTGTGTGGGCGGCACCAGCCGTGGAAAAAAGCTGGAATCTAACGGGCGTGTATTCTTCCGGCTGCTGCTCAGCTCCTCCCTGGCCCTGCAGCCCCGAGGGGGTCTCCCTCCTGGGAAGCCAGTGAGGAGGGAGCCGCCCCTGGACCAGTCCGAGGAGAGCTGGAGGCGGAGTGGAGGTGGATCCGTCCCGCCTCTGACCCACAGAGACCCGAAGGTACAGACACAGTGGGACTGACACGCCAAAGTGAGAGAACTGGCTGGGCTGATGGAACCAAAAAGCCAGTTTCACTAGGCACAAATCTCTCTAGATAAACAGAGCCGTTGTGTATTAAGCTTTGTCATAAAACAGTTTCCCCAGATGCTCAGCTTCTCATCTAGCTCCTGGGTGTCAGGCTTCATGGAGTTTCCTTTCCCTCACCTCTTGCTGGGACCGCTGTGTGATGCCTCCAGAACAGTGGCCGTGAAAATGCGTGGGGAAATCTGTTAGCGGGGCCAGCCCTGTAATGCCAGTGCCCCCTCCCTCGGTGCCTGAAGCTGGTAGATTATAACCTTAGGGATCTGCTCAGAACAGACAATGCCAAGAATGTCTCTCAGCCACAACTGTTTCATCATGGACGCTTTTCCAAAAGCTTTTCTTGGTCCGTCACATAGAAGCACAGCAATCGTCACCATTTTCAATGACTCTGGATTCAAAGACAAATTGTTTGCAACTGCTGAAAGCCATAAAACTAAAATCTCCATCAGCTCTGAACATGGCCAGTTTAGAATCCCGAACTGTCACATTGTTATGTTCTCTTAAGAAAATTAGCTCTGCCCCCTCTATCATTTATAACAACTGCACATTGTGCATGCATGCCCAGTTGCTCAGTCATGTCAGGCTCTTTGCCACCCCATGGACTGTAGCCCCCCGGGTTCCTCTGTCCAGGGAATTTCCAGGCAAGAATACTGAAGTGGGTTGCTATTTCCTACTCCAACAACTTACACATTATATATGCCGATAGTATTGAATCATAGGCTTTTTACCCTAAAAGGCATTATGGAATCATCTAATCAGAATTTCTTTCATTTTATAAATGAGGAAACTAAGGACCAAATCGCTGTGCTTCTCCCGGTTCTAGAAGCTAGTCATCAGGCTTGGCAGTCAGAACAATAACCCAGCTCTTCCTCAGCATCGAGGTCTGGTGCAGGGAATGTTCTCTGGAGACAACCTGTGGGCAGCGGAACCCGTAGGGCTGTCTCTGGACTCCGGTGCCCGACTCCTGGAGTGCTCAACCCAATAACAAGGCTGGGTCGTCCTTTGAGTCTTTGCAGTTACCAGTTGGAGCCTGGACTTCATGGAACCACCTCTAAACAAAAGAAATGTTGACTCTGAGGGCGCCAACTTAGCCAACTTCTGAGAAAGGGGGAGCTGCTCTCGACTGTACAAGTGGGTGGACTGCCCTGGTTGACCAGACGGTGATAGATGGAGGTGGGAGGCAGACCTCAGCTCCTCCAGATGGTCCTAATGCCACGGAGATGGCTCTCATGGTGGGTCAGCATGGAGAGAGACCTCCTGTCTCCTCACCTGCCCAGGCGATGGGAATGGCTGAAAACATCTGTACCTGCAGTGAAAGCAGGTGGAGATACCCAGGGAACTTTCTTTCCTGGGGCCTCAGCTGGGAAGAATATTAGGACCCTGAGCTGTGTTGCAATGGAAGCTTTTTTTTAGCGCAAGGAGCCAGCAGAGTAACTTCAGTTCAGTTCAGTTCAGTCACTCAGTCGTGTCTGACTCTGCGACCCCATGAATCGCAGCACGCCAGGCCTCCCTGTCCATCACCAACTCCCGGAGTTTACTCAGACTCACGTCCATCGAGTCAATTATGCCATCCAGCCATCTGGGGGTGGCTCTAAATACAGAGGGACACTCATCCTTGAGACCTCTTGCTGGTCAGAGTCAGAGGCCTGTGCCCACACCCAGGAATGTCCAGTAGGTCCCAAGGCCATGAGACCATGTAGAGGGACTTAGAGAGGATGCGTCCAGGACACAGCTGCTGCCCAGGCCCGGACACTCCTTCCAGGAAGGGTGGGGCCGCATTCTTACAGTGGTGTCACCCAGCCTTCCGGGGATCGTCCTGGAAGCTGCCTGCTGGAAATGGAAAACTATGTATCCTTTAATTGCTCATGATCCCTGCAAAATTCCCGGGTGTGGTACCCCTGGGGATGTCACTGGAGGGTCTCTTGGCTTTCAGAGAAAGAGGGCAACATGAATCTGGGTGGCTGCCGACGATGAGAATCTCTCTGCTTCTCTCTCCTTTGCAGGCTGTCTCTTTTTCCGTTCTTTATTTCTTCTATATTCTTATTTCTTCTACATTTTCTGCTATTTCACTGGAGAGGTGAGAAGTTTTAAGTGTGGAGGGGATGTAGCTATGACTCTTTTTGCTTCATTGCGTTTTAAAGATAGAAGATCAAGCCTGGAGAGGAGTAGTGTTTTGAGGTAAAGAAAAACAGAGCCCAGAGCCCAGACGATTCTTAATATGGGATGGAACATCATACTTCCTCACAGCTGGCCACCTCTTCTTCTTCACACATACCTTCTTTCACCTTAGCTCCTGAACAGTTGGACAATACATGTGCTTCTCCATCCACCAAGTCACAAATTTTAATAACACAGGTGGTTTCAGATTTTCTACAGCCTTGGAAACAAAACAAAGCCACGTGACCTCAATGGATTTAAATTTCTGGTTCATAGAGTTATCTTTGCTTCTGTAACTTCTAACCTCAGGTCCATTATCCTCACCCTTGGAAGCCATGTTCTCACCTCTACCCGGAGGAGGTTGGACTACAGGGTCTCTAGAGGTCATTTGGGCTACAACATTTTATCATCTTTCAAATCCTTTCCCTGTCATTGGTCTGTTTGGAAGATACATGTTGGGAGGAGTAGGATGTTTAAGACATTCCTGTCTGGTCAGCCTACACACTGAAGAGATTTACCTGTCATCCTTGAGGGTTGCTCTTTCTTAGATCTGCTCAAGAGTGAGCCATGGGACACAGCACCCCCTCCACCCCACAGTGCCCACGTTCCCACGTGCAGCCACTGAACAGCTATCAGTGTCCAGGGTGAGAGTTCCAGTACAGATTTTTTTTTTCCCCTTTGGCCACTTTCTGCACTGCTTTTTGGATTAGTCTCTGGGTCTGGCTGTTCCCATGAAAGCCAACTATCTCACCCACATCTAAGAGGCAAGAATTATCTCACAGTAACATTTCTACAATTTGGGGTTGTACTGAAGTCAGTCCCAACCTTGTACCCATCTTACAAGTGGGAAGTTATGGTGTATCTCACTAGGTAGACTCAGTAATACTTAGGAATACATTTTATTAAAACTATTTAAGACCTGTGCAAAAATAAGCACAAAATATTGTGGAGAGAAGACAGAAAATGTCTAATTATGTAGAGGTAGTCTGAGTTCATAAAAAAGAAACATTAAAAGCTGTAAATATAAGGCATAGATAAAATAAAAAAATAAAATAAAAGCTTATAAATATAAGGTAAAAAATGAAATATTTAAAACTATTAAGACTACAAGGAGATCAAACCAGTCAATCCTAGAGGAAATCAGTCCTGAATATTCTTTGGAAGGACTGATGCTGAAGCTGAAACTCCAATACTTTGGCCTCCTGATGCGGAGAACTGGTTCACTGGAAAAGACACTGATGCTGGGAAAGATTGAAGGCAGGAGGAGAAGGGGATAACAGAGGATGAGATGGTTGGATGGCATCACTGACTCGATGGACATAAGTCTGAGCAAGCTCCAGAAGCTAGTGATGGACAGGGAAGCCTAGTGTGCTGCAGTCCATGGGATTGCAAAGAATCAGACATAACTGAGCGACTGAACTGAACTGGCTAAAGTATATATTTTCTCCAAACTTTCTATAGCTTCAATATGATCCTATAAAATTCTAGTCATGTTGTTTTTGAAGCAATTTTTGGGCTGTTTTAAAAACTGATATGGAAATTCAAAATCTGAAAAATATCCAAAATATTATGAGAGTTGAAAATATGATCTAAAGACTTGTGTCATGGGCCTAAAATGGGGAGGCTAAAACTCTAAGAATTCTAGCAAAAACCATAGAAGAAAAATCCTGCAATTCTGAGGTAAGCAAAGAATTCTTAGAGGGGATCAACAAAGCACAGATCAGTAAAATATATGCGTTTATGTTCCTCAAAGATAAAAAGCTTCTACTCTTTGAAGAGTTCACACTTAAGAAAAGAAAAAGCCATTGACTGTGAGAAAACATTCTCAGTCTCTATGACTGGAAGGGTTCTTATCTAAATCATGTAAATAATTTGTACAATTCAATGCTAAGGGGAAAAAAGTTTGATTATATATACATTTAACTTATTAGTTTATCTTTTTGTTTTTATTTTCTACTTCTATGTAACAAAGTACCACAAATTTAGCAGCTTAAAATTTACTATCTCAGGATTTCCGCAGATTAGGAGTGCAGGCAGTGTGGGTCCACTGCTAGTAAGGCTCTCATCACGATGTCACCCAGGGCTGAGGTCTCACCTGAAGCTAGGGCTCCACTTCCAAGTTCACCTGCTTGTTTCCAGGGATTGATTTCCTTGCAGAAGTGGCACTCAGAGCGGCTTGTTCTTTGAGGCCAGCAATCTCTCATTCTAGAGCCTTTTACAAAAGGTTCACCAGATTAGGTCAGACCCACTGTGGAAATCTCCATGTTAATTAACTTAAAGGCAACTGATGAGACGTTTTAATCACTGCTGCCAATCGCTGCACCCTGACTCTAGTCATTCGGGAATGGCACCCCTCACTCACAGGTCCTGACTGCACTCAGAGGAACGGATTCCAAGAGCAGGTACACTAAGGAGGCAGGGGATCTGGGGGGCAGACTTAAGCATCCTATACGCCATACTTGCCATCCGTTCCGTCCGTTCAGTCGCACAGTCGTGTCCGACTCTTTGCAACCCCGTGGACTGTAACCTACTAGGCTTCTCTGTCCGTGGGATTCTCCAGGCAAGAATACTGGAGTGGATTGCCATTTCCTTCTCCAGGGGATCTTCCCGACCCAGGGATCGAACCCGGGTCTCCCGCATTAGAGGCAGACGCTTTAACCTCTGAGCCACCAGGGAAGCCCAATAATTCCACTGTGAAGTGTTCCCCAGATCAGTAAAAACATACGTTCACAAAAAGACTGGTAAGGATATGCTGATACCAACCTTATTCATAATAATTCAAAACTGAAATAAACCAGTCCACCAGCAGTTTAATAGACAATCTGTAGTTTAGTCACGACTCACCAATGTAAGGAGGAAAAAAAATTATATATGCTGCAACCACTGGGATGGCTCAGTGGTTAAAAATATCTTCCTACCAAGCAGGAGACTCATGTTCAATCCCTGGGTTGGGAAGATCCCCTGGAAAAGGGAATGGCAACCCACTCCAGTATTCCTGCCAGGACAATCCCATGGACGTAGGAGCCTGGCAGGCTACCGTCCATGGGGCTGCACAGAGTCAGACAGGACTGAATCAACTGAACAGCAGCAACAGCAACAACACAGATCTGTCTCTAAAATCTATTGCGTGAAAAAAGTCAGGAATGAGAGTTCATATATTATGGTTCCATTAATATGAAATTCTAAAACAGGCAAAATCAAAATCTACTCAAAATCTACTCTAATCAGGAGAGTGATAGAAATCTGATCCCTGTTTTTATAAGGAAAGGAAGGGCTGATTGCAAAGGAGCAAGATGGAACTTCCGGAGTGATGGAAATGTTTTATGGTTTTTTTTTTTTTTTGGAGAGATCACAAATGCACATGTACGCGTTTGTCAAAACTTGTCAAACTATACACGCAAACATGTGCCTACTATGTAAATTATGCAAATTATATCTCAATAAAGTTGATTTTTTTAAAAAGAATGTTTCTATCAAAACCAAGCAAAAACAAACTCCAGAGGCCAGATTATCTCAGAACACATTTGGAGATACTTCTCTACTTGCGTATAATGTCACGTTCATGCTGAAATCCTGGCTGCCTAGTTTAGCTACTCAGTCATGTCTGACTGTTTTGTGACCTCATGGACTGTAGCCCCCCAGGCTCCTCTGCCATGGAATTTCCCAGGCAAGACTACTGGAGTGGGTCACCATTTCCTCCTCCAGGAGATCTTCGCAACCCAGGGATTGAATCTGCATCTTCTGCATTGGCAGGCGGATTCTTTACCGAGCCACCAGGGAAGCACCCTGTATGGAAACATCCCTGCCTTTAAACACGCCTGCCAGCCAATTAGGGGCCAGCATCTGGCATCTGTGATTGGCTTCATTTGTCTTGCAGTTTGTGGATCTTCTAGTATCTCCACAATTGGTTCATTTTCTGCCTGAAGCTTTTCTGCATCAACATAGTTCTTTTCTTTAGCAGAACAAGGAATAAGTTGAAAGAGAACATAGTTTCTAACATTTGTAGAAAAGTTGATCATGATGGTATTAGCAAAAGATTCTTCTTACAGGACTTCTTATTTTATACACACACAAAGCAACATATTTCACGAGATTTATCTCCTTTACAAAAAGCAGTTCCAAACATACACTATGTGAATTGTCAAAATTGTACTCTGCCACTTTGTCAAGGGAAAGGAGAGTTTGTCTTCCCCAAGCATTACTCATCCAGTTGACTAGCAACCAGGCATGGGGAAGAAGGACTGTGAGGTGATGGGCTGTTTCCTGCTTGAATGATTGTAGATACTGGGGCTGCGGCAGGACCAGTGAATGGGGGAGGGGCTCGAGGTGTTCTCTGATTCTTCTACAGGAAGCTTGGAGGCCCATGGGCATGACATGTACTTCTTGGCACCTAGTGGAGATTCAATAGATGAATGAATGTATATTGGATATATATTAATATTATATACAGTTATATATAATTCAGTTCAGTTCAGTCGCTCAGTCGTGTCCGACTCTTTGCGACCCCATGAATCGCAGCATGCCAGGCCTCCCTGTTCATCACCATCTCCCGGAGTTCACTCAGACTCACGTCCATCGAGTCCATGATGCCATCCAGCCATCTCATACTCGGTCGTCCCCTTCTCTTCCTGACCCCAATCCCTCCCAGCATCAGAGTCTTTGCTAACGAGTCAACTCTTCGCATGAGGTGGCCAAAGTACTGGAGTTTCAGCTTTAGCATCATTCCTTCCAAAGAAATCCCAGGGTTGATCTCCTTCAGAATGGACTGGTTGGATCTCCTTGCAGTCCAAG
>SJYT01056963.1:0-35563 GCA_006410635.1 Cephalophus harveyi
TTTTTTTTTTTTTTTTTGGTTGCAAACGTGAGATTTTAGCTTCCCGACTACGGATTGAACCCACATCCCCCCCCTCAGAAGGTGAAGCCTTAACCACTGGACTGCCAGGAAAGTCCTTGGAATAAATTTTTAATCTTGGCTTATGTGCTTCCTCAAAGCTCCATTTCAGTCTAGAAATTTTATAACTTTATAAAATTATAATTTTATAACTTTTTATAAGGAGGTATTATTTCTTTTATTACATTCAGAACTTGTGCCTCTCATCACCCATTAACCTGGAAATGACTAGTTTGTGATGTACAGATGCTGTCTTTCTTTGTTCCTTTCTAAATGCTTTGTGTCTAAATACTCTGTCTCCTAATCTGTTTGAAAATCATATTCTACTTGAAAATTCTAATTCTAATTCTAATCTAATTAAAAATTGACCTTTGTCTCTCTTTCATCCTTATCCAACTGGTCAAAATTATGTAAATGAACCATAATATATCAAAATTTATGGAATGCCACTAAAACAGTACTTAGAGAATATACAGAAAAGTTTCAAAACAATGACCACAACTTGTACCATAAGAAATTAGAAGAAAAAAATGATCAATTAAAACACAGAGCTAGGGACTTCCCTGGTAGTCCAGTGGTTAGCCTTCCAGTGCATGGGGTGTGGGTTCAGTCCCTGGTGAGGGAGTTAAAATCCCACATGCTTCACAGCCAAAAAACCAAAACATAAAACAGAAGCAATATTGCAACAAATTCAATAAAGATTTTTAAAATGATTCACATTAAAAATCAGAGTTTGCAGAGGAAAGAAAATAAGACAAAACTAGAAATCAATAAAATGGAAAATAGAGAATAATATAATAGATGCAATCAAAATCTAGTACTTGAAGCATATAAATAAAGTTTACAAATCTCTAGAAAGACTAATCATGAAAAAGAGGAGATTCAATTAATGAGTAAATGATATTACTATCTGTCTCTTATACACATCTAGATGTGTATAAGAGACAGGCACTGGGGAAGCTAACTATGGTGTTCCACCACAAGTAAAAGCCCCTTGGTGAAATCAGTTGTTACACCTATAACCTTTCTCCCGCTTGACTGAGCTTTGGTTTTCATGTTTGATATTTGAATTTGTTTTCTTAATTTTAGTAAGTATGCACTTTCTCAGTGGGTATTCTTAAAGTAGGCTAGGTTTGCTAAGTATTACTGGAAGATTGAGTCTTGGAAAATAGTTACTTGGCAATAACAGACATGGCAAATCTATAGCACATGCATGACGACTTCACTCTCCCATGCCAAGAAAGATACCATTAATTGATGACATTTCTTTTCCACCTGAGTTCTAATGCAAGCTCAGAACACTCCTCAATACACCACTCCTGAAAGGCAAGAGCAGTAGATCAAGGATTATATATGAACTGAAATCTGGCTGGCATCCCTGATGGTGCCTGTTCTATTTTCATCATTTATTTTTTATCCTCTAATAACTTCCATTCCATTTAGTTCTTATACTTCATGCCTACCTTTTTGCCTGCTTGAATCTTGGGTCTACACTGGCTGCCACCCATGCCATCGTGTCTAAGATCTACCGCTCACACGGATACTAAGGTGTTGTTTACTGAATTTCTATAAAGCAGGCGGCTGCCTAGAAATTCATGCCTGCCCTTATGGAGTTTACAGTCTAGTACATTATATGAATATTGATAAACAGCCACATCAAAAATCTTAAATTACAGTTGAATTGAATGGTATGAAGAAAATGTATATAACAGAATTCCTGACTGAATCTAGTGAGTCAGAACTTCCCGGTGGTCCAGCGGTTAAAAATCCACTTGCCAATGCAGGGGACATGAGTTGATCCCTGATCTGGAAGATCCCACATGCTACAGGGAAACTAAGCTCGTGTGTCACAACTGCTGAAGCCCACGCACCCTAGAGTTCATGCTCCACAGCAAGAGAAGCCACTGCCATGAGAAGCCTGTGCACTGCAACTAGAGAGCAGGCCTCGCTCGCTGCAACTAGAGAAAGCCCGTGCAGCAGGGAAGACCTAGCGCAACCAAAAATAACAAATAAAAGCAAATAAAATTTTTTAAAATCTAGTGAGTCAAAAAAGGTATCCCTAAGGTAGTGATGGTTGTGCTGAGGTATTAAGATAAACAGGACTTAAGTAGAAGTAGGAGTTGCTGAGAGGGAAAGTATTCTAGGCTGAAAGGCCATTAAGAGGGAAAGTTTAGGGCCAGAAGGAGCTCAGTATGCTTAAAGACCTAAGACCAGTGGTAAGGAGACTGACAGGAGAGAGAAATGTGGTTAGACAGGCAGGCAGGGGCCAAATCATTTAAGGACATTTGGGGGTACATTAAATATTTGACACTTCATTATAAGAACAAATTGAAAGCATTGAAGGGGAGAGTAGCATGTTTAGATTTATAGTTTTAAAGATTATTCAGGGCACCATTTTGATAGACAGATTAAAGTCACTAAGACACGCACGCCAGAATTCCAAATGGGAGGTGAAAAAGTCTAAATAAGAACATAGAGTATGAGATGGGCTTGACGAAGGAGTAAGGGCAAAGACTTCCATCTCCAAGAACTTGTTGATGAAACTTCCCTTCTTCTTGGGTAGTTCCCCTTCAGTGTCTATTTAACAGAAGAAAATCACATATTTAAACTACTTTACTACATTGTGGGGTATTGTCAGTAAATAGTTTAAGTACATAACTGATAAGCAGTATCTCATCATTAAATCAGCCTGATGAAGTTTCATTCATTAGATTAGGTTATTAAGATGTCTTTGCTCTGGACTTCAATCTCTGGTCAGCTAAAACTCCCAACAATCCATTTACCTCCTCTTTCTTGATGGCTCAGTCCTCACTTTTTTCCCAGCTTGAGGTTGCTTGTTCAGCTACCTATGAGATTGCTTGTTCAGCTATCCTAACTCACTGTGTCTGTCTACATGATTTCCAAATAAGTAAAGACCTTCCTGCCTAATTTATTCCCAAATCACTTTTGCCTTTGTATTGAACTATGGGTCTGTGTCACTCCTAAGAAGTTACACTCCCTCCATCCTCTCTATTCTCTATATTATCTCCAATTTGAACATTCAAGTGTCTATGAAGGACCAGCAGGGGTCACAAATAGAAGTGATTGAGTTGTGACTGAGATAGAGGAGAAATAATAAGTAGAAGGGGCTTGGTTATTTAACTCCACCCTGATGCAGTCACAGTTTTGTTAAACTCTCCAATTTATCAAGAAAATCCAGAAACCGAGAGTATGCAAAATATCTTGAGCATCGCATGCATGCTAGGTCGCTTCAATCCTGTCTTAACTCTTTGAAAGTCAATGAACAGTAACCTGCAGGCTTCTCCATCCATGGGATTCTCCAGGTAAGAATACTGGAGTGGGTTGCCATGGCCTCCTCCTGGGGATCTTCCCAACCCAGGGATTGAACTGGCATCTCTTGTGTCTTCTGCATTGGCAGGCAGGTTCTTTACCACTAGCGCTACCTGGGAAGCCCATCTTGGGCATTAAACGCAGACAAACAGCTCAAAATGTACTGCAGGACAAACAGATGTATACATAGATTTGGGCCACTGGTTGTAGCTTTGTTGCCTTTGGCCATGATGTTCACGGAAAAGGGCAAGTTCTGACACTGGGTGGCTCAGACTCAGAGGCCCTTAGGACCCAGTTGCAATTCAGCCTGTACTTGGTGGAATCAGCAAGAACCTCACCCCAAAGGTGAGGTCCAGAGTGCATTGGACTGTACAGGTTCAGGCTCTCAATAGCAACTTTGTGTGGTGCCAAGAGGCAGCAGTAGGACACTGGTAAGTCTTTTAGACTTCTGTTTATTCGGTACTTGGAAAGAGGATTAATTCCTCCTTAATTCCTAATTTTAGTGCCTAAAATAGCCTGCCTAGATAGCATTTTCAAAAGCAGAGACATTACTTTGCCGACTAAGGTCCGTCTAGTCAAGGCTACGGTTTTTCCTGTGGTCATGTATGGCTGTGAGAGTTGGACTGTGAAGAAGGCTGAGCACCGAAGAATTGATGCTTTTGAACTGTGGTGTTGGTGACGACTCTTGAGAGTCCCTTGGACTGCAAGGAGATCCAACCAGTCCATTCTGAAGGAGATCAGCCCTGGGATTTCTTTGGAGGGAATGATGCTAAAGCTGAATTAAGAGGCTATGTTTACCCTGATAACCAAGAGCTGAAAAAAGACTATAAAATAAAGAAAACTACAAATTAATAACCTGGATCAATAGAGATGCAAAACCTACATAAAAATTAATAGAGTTGTATAAAATATGAAAACATCAATACATCAGAACAAGTAACAATAATATGTGGAATACAAAGTTTATTTAAAAAAGTATTCAAAAATCAGTCCCTATAATTAATCATATTAACTACCTTAAATAGAAATACTCAGAGATCATTTTAATGGAAAATATCCACCTTATAATCATAAAAAAAAAAATCCCTGCAAGCCAGGAACAGAAGGGAATGTATTCAATCTGATAACGGACATCTAAGGAAACCTTATAGCCAACATTATACTTGATGTTTTTGCCTCAAGGTCAGGAACAAGACAAGGATTAGTTCTTGCCACTTTATTTAGCATTGATCTGAAGACTCCAGCCAGTGCAATAATCAGGAAACAGAAGTGAAGGGGATCAAGACTGGAAAAGAAAAAGTAAGATGATTCTTATTCACAGATGACATGATCATCTATGTTGAAATACTGTCAAGGATAAGAAGAAAATAAAAACTTCATTTATTGTTAACAGGAATGTAAAAAAGTACATCCTATTTGAAAAACAATTTGAAAGTTTTTCAAGAAGTTAAAAATAAACTTACCCATTATTCAGAAATTCCATGCCTAGATGGCTCAGATGGTAAAGAATTCACCAGCCAATGAAGAAGATCCGGGTTCAATCCCTGGGTTGGGGAGATCCCAGGAGAAGGGAATGGCAACCCACTCCAGTATTCCTGCCTAGAGAATCCCATGGACAGAGGAGTCTGGTGGGTTACAGTCCATGGGGTGCAAAGAATCAGACAAAACTGAGCGATTAACACACACCCAGGAAAAATGTAATCATATGTGTAAAGATTCATACACAAATACCCATAGCAGCATTATACAAAATAGTCCCAGACTGGAACCAATCCAAAGTTCATTAACATATGAATGGAAAATGAAAATGTATATTCCTACAAGCAAGAGAGTTTCAGAAAAACATCTATTTCTGCTTTATTGACTATACCAAAGCCTTTGACTATGTGGATCACAATAAACTGTGGAAAATTCTGAAGGAGATGGGACTACCAGACCACCTGACCTGCCTCATGAGAAATCTATATGCAGGTCAGAAAGCAAGAGTTAGAACTGGACATGGAACAACAGACTGGTTCCATATAGGAAAAGGAGTACGTCAAGGCTGTATATTGTCACCCTGCTTATTTAACTTCTGTGCAGAATACATCATGAGAAATGCTGGACTGGAAGAAACACAACCTGGAATCAAGATTGCTGGGAGAAATATCAATAACATCAGATATGTAGATGACACCACTCTTATGGCAGAAAGTGAAGAAGAACTAAAGAGCCTCTTGATGAAAGTGAAAGAGGAGAGAAAAAGTTGATTTTTTAGCTCAACATTCAGAAAACTAAGATCATGGCATCCAGTCCCATCACTTCATGGCAAATAGATGGAAAAACAGTGGAAACAGTGGCTGACTTTATTTTGGGGGGAGCTCCAAAATCACTGCAGATGGTGACTGCAGCCATGAAATTAAAAGACACATACTCCTTGGAAGGAAAGTTATGACCAACCTAGAAAGCATATTCAAAAGCAGAGACATTACTTTGCCAACAAAGGTCCATCTAATCAAGGCTATGGTTTTTCCAGTAGTCATGTATGGATGTGAGAGTTGGACTATAAAGAAAGCTGAGCACCGTAGAATTGATGCTTTTGAACTCTGGCGTTGGAGAAGACTCCTGAGAGTCCCTTGGACTGCAAGGAGATCCAACCAGTCCATCCTAAAGGCATCACCAACTCAATGGACATCGGTTTGGGTTCAGTTCGGTTCAGTTCAGTCACTCAGTCGTGTCCGATTCTTTGCGACCCCATGAATCGCAGCATGCCAAGCCTTCCTATCCATCACCAACTCCTGGAGTTCACTCAGACTCATGTCCATCGAGTCAGTGATGCCATCCAGCCATCTCATCCTTGGTCGTCCCCTTCTCCTCCTGCCCCCAATCCCTCCCAGCATCAGAGTCTTTTCCAATGAGTCAACTCTTCGCATGAGGTGGCCAAAGTACTGGAGTTTCAGCTTTAGCATCATTCCCTCCAAAGAAATCCCAGGGCTGATCTCCTTAAGAATGGACTGGTTGGATCTCCTTGCAGTCCAAGGGACTCTCAAGAGTCTTCTCCAACACCACAGTTCAAAAGCATCAATTCTTCAGCGCTCAGCCTTCTTCACAGTCCAACTCTCACATCCATACATGACCACAGGAAAAACCATAGCCTTGACTAGATGGACCTTATTCGGCAAAGTAATGTCTCTGCTTTTGAATATGCTATCTAGGTTGGTCATAGCTTTTCTTCCAAGGAGTAAGCGTCTTTTAATTTCATGGCTGCAGTCACCATCTGCAGTGATTTTGGAGCCCNAGCAGAGACATTACTTTGCCAACAAAGGTCCATCTAATCAAGGCTATGGTTTTTCCAGTAGTCATGTATGGATGTGAGAGTTGGACTATAAAGAAAGCTGAGCACCGTAGAATTGATGCTTTTGAACTCTGGCGTTGGAGAAGACTCCTGAGAGTCCCTTGGACTGCAAGGAGATCCAACCAGTCCATCCTAAAGGCATCACCAACTCAATGGACATCGGTTTGGGTTCAGTTCGGTTCAGTTCAGCCACTCAGTCGTGTCCGATTCTTTGCGACCCCATGAATCGCAGCATGCCAAGCCTTCCTATCCATCACCAACTCCTGGAGTTCACTCAGACTCATGTCCATCGAGTCAGTGATGCCATCCAGCCATCTCATCCTTGGTCGTCCCCTTCTCCTCCTGCCCCCAATCCCTCCCAGCATCAGAGTCTTTTCCAATGAGTCAACTCTTCGCATGAGGTGGCCAAAGTACTGGAGTTTCAGCTTTAGCATCATTCCCTCCAAAGAAATCCCAGGGCTGATCTCCTTAAGAATGGACTGGTTGGATCTCCTTGCAGTCCAAGGGACTCTCAAGAGTCTTCTCCAACACCACAGTTCAAAAGCATCAATTCTTCAGCGCTCAGCCTTCTTCACAGTCCAACTCTCACATCCATACATGACCACAGGAAAAACCATAGCCTTGACTAGATGGACCTTATTCGGCAAAGTAATGTCTCTGCTTTTGAATATGCTATCTAGGTTGGTCATAGCTTTTCTTCCAAGGAGTAAGCGTCTTTTAATTTCATGGCTGCAGTCACCATCTGCAGTGATTTTGGAGCCCCCAAAAATAAAGTCTGACACTGTTTCCCCATCTATTTCCCATGAAGTGATGGGTTTGGGTAGACTCCAGCAGTTGGTGATGGATAGGGAGGCTTGGCGTGCTGCAGTTCATGGGTTGCAAAGAGTCGGACACGACTGAGCGACTGAACTGAACTGACTGATATTCCTACAATGGAATACAATTTATGACAAAAAACCGACAAACTCAGTTCAGTCGCTCAGTCATATCCAACTCTTTGCAACCCTATGGCTGCGGCATGGCAGACTTCCCTGTTCTTCACAAACACCCGGAGCTTGCTCAAATTCATGTCCATCAAGTAGGTGATGCCATCCAACCAACTCATCCTCTGTTGTCCCCTTCTCCTCCTGCCTTCCATCTTTCCCAGTGTCAGGGTCTTTTCCAGTGAGTGGACGACCGAGGATGAGATGGCTGGATGGCATCACGTACTCGATGGTCGTGAGTCTGAGTGAGCTCCGGGAGATGGTGATGAACAGGGAGGCCTGGCGTGCTGCGATTCATGGGGTCACAAAGAGTCGGACACGACTGAGCGACTGAACTGAACTGAAGGTCTTTGCATCAGCAGCCAAAGTATTGAAGCTTCAGTGTCAGCATCAGTCCTTCCAATGAATATTCAGGACTGATTTCCTTTAGGACTGACTGGTTGGATCTCTTTGCCGAGACAAACTACTGATACATATTTAACATGGATGAACCTCAAAAATACTACAGTAAGTGGAAGTAGTATATTACATTATTTATATTAAATGTCTAGAAAAGGCAAATCTACAGAGACAGAGAAATCAGTACTTGCCTGGGGCCTGGGACAGGAGCAGTGATTGACTACAAAAAGGCATCACTACAAACTTTTTGGAGTGGTAGAAATACCCTAAAGTTGCATAATGGCAATACAGCACCATACATTTACTAAAAATCAGTGAACTGTACAAGTTTTACCATGGGTGAATTTTATGGTTTGCAAATTATATTTCAATAAAGTATTTTTTACAAAGTCTACAAAGGGTTGGGAGCGGGAGGTTTTGATGAAGGAAATTTGGCAATATATCTATAATTGTTGATGCTAGGTGAGAGGTAATGGAAAGCCATATACCATTCATTTTACTTTTGTGTATGTTTGAAATTTTTCAGAACAGAAAGTAAAAACAGAAAGAGAATAAGTGATTCATATTTAGATCTAATGAGCAATTCCTTTTACACTGTCTGACAAGTGTGTTATTATATGTTATTCATACCCCTAAGCTTCCACATTCATTTTCCACACACAGCTCTGTTGATCCAAACTTCCTAATATTTTCTATCTTGGTCATTTGTCATTCTTAGTAAGTCTAGAGAAGGACTTTCTATTTAACTTCTCTCTTCAATTATAAATGAGCCACATGCCTGATTTTCATTCTCTTCCACAAT
Organism: Cephalophus harveyi; assembly: GCA_006410635.1. Taxonomy (NCBI): domain Eukaryota; kingdom Metazoa; phylum Chordata; class Mammalia; order Artiodactyla; family Bovidae; genus Cephalophus; species Cephalophus harveyi. The sequence goes on from SJYT01056963.1 coordinate 8,906, forward strand.
TCAACGATTTTGTTCAATACACTATGAAACTACCAAGGGCGTGGGCTCTGATGCTCTGTGGCAAGAGAATGGAAAGAAAGAAGCTGTTTTTCATATGGCTTCCAAGTTTCCTTCTCACTCTTATTTTAGCCATTGATTAATAGTTCCCTATGAAGTTATACTATGCCTTATTGCATAACCTTTTTCAATAAGGAAATTATGAATGCTTGAATTTAATCCCATTACCCGAGCTGCTTTGTTGGGAGTTTCTGCGAAGAAGCTGCTGGTTTCTCACTCAGTTCTGCCAACACCCTGTAGTGATCTTGGATGGGTAGTAATCTAACTTCTCTTTATTTGAGTTGCATCCAAGATTAGGTTTACGATTCTTAAACCCTACTTCCCTTCCTTATAGCAATTTTTCGGGAAATATGACATTTATACAGACCAAATGTCACCTCTTTCGGAAGTCCTCTGTGTTATTATTCTACAACTAGAATTAGTCATTCCTTCTGAGTTTTTATATCATTTGAATTATAATTCATGGTCAAATTCATCATGACTTGTATTATAAGAAGAGAATCTCATGCCTGTCTTTCCAGTGACTGTAGGCACTCACTGAAATCCACGACTTTGGAAAAACCACACTCTATTATTGAATACCAGAAGTTAGTACAGTGATCTCTCAAAATGTTTGAATTCAATTGAACTGAGTTGGAGTTCATTTTGCCCAATGTCTGCATTTTAGATATAAATCTAAGTCTAGACTGGACAGTATTTACTCATCATTTTCATCTTCCACATCATGGCCCACGTAGAAAACATTAACACCTGTGCCATATACTAAAGTAACTGGAGGAAGCAACTTTCCTGGAAACTCCAGAAGGCCCAGGCACTCCATTTCCATCCACACTGCCCTTTTCTAAACTCTTGAAAACTAAGCAGATTATCTCACCCAGTTTGTAACTCATCCACAGCATACCCCAGTGCCAAGTCATACCATCAGGGAGGGAGGCTCTGCTTGTATGTCTACCTCAAGGTCATCCAACTTTCTCGCTTCAAATACTTTCCATGTTCAACTACAATTAAATATGCAACTAAATTTGTATAGCAAGAAACTTATTTCTGAATAAAACATTTCCTTTTCCATTCAGATGGTGGCCAAACCCTCTTGGCTTATTTGTATATAACACTCTACAATCAAAACCAACTTAAAGCTATGCTCTCCAGAATCTAAGTGGGATATTTTGAATACATATTGGCTTTTATTTTCTGTATTCCCCAATGTAATGGTTCCATTCATCTAGTTTCCAGTCATGGACCCTTTCCTTCATTAAAAAATGAAGGAAAATGACAGATAAAAATGATCTCTTTTGGTTGTGCAATATAAAGATGAATGTGATCCAGGCTGGATTCATTATTATATATTCATTACTATAATATATTTTTCTTATTTTAAAAGAAATTATAAATACAACATTTTCTTGGATCCTAGGCACTGTGCCTAATGGAAAAGTTGGCTCTACCCAGTCCATTAATGATTTCTGGCTTTGAAGTTCACCCACTCAGAGACTCTTTAGTTAACGTGCCTATAGGCTAAAATTTTAATGTCTCCAGCAGCAAAACAGCTGGTCTTAGCAATGATTGGAAAGAAATGTAGCAGAGTTGAATGTACAAGTAAGACTGAAAACAATATATTCTAATATCTATTTGATGGCATATTAATGTGCCCTGAACAAGCCCATTGAACTCAGTCCAATTACCTCTGTTTGCTCAATTAAAAATAACTCATGGGAGGCTAGGCTGTAACATTTAAATCATTACAGAAGACTTCATATGGTGAATAAAGTTGCCTACCTGACCACTGTTGAGTAGTTGACATATGTCACAGAAACTGAATAGAGAACCTGAATTCATAGGTTGTATAGAATCTGATCTCTCATGCTTCCGAGTTCATAATTATTTTCAGCTGGGAAAAGTTCTAGTGTTTTCCAGTCAGCAAGTGGCTCTGAATTGGTCCAAAGCATGATAAATTGAGGCTTCCCTGGTGGCTCAGTGTAAAGAATCTGCCTGCCAATGCAGGAGATATGGGTTCGATCCCTGGTTTGGTTCCTTCTCCATCAGAGAAAACAGCAACCCATTCCAGTATTCTTGCATAAGAAATCCCATTGACTGAGAAGCCTGGCGGGCTACAGTCTATGAGGTTGCAAAGAGTCAGAAATGAATTAGCCACTAAACAAGGATAGATTCAGAGGAACCAAGTGGTTTACTTCCTATTCCTATCTGCATCACAAGGGCAGAAAGCTCTGCTTTTTTCTTTCACATGCATTTTATTCAAAGCTCTTCCTCACCAGTGTTCCCAGGTAAGAACTGATGGTAGGCAAGGACTTTCTTAACCTTTACTCAAATTCCATTCTGAAATGTATTACTTCCCATTGGGTTCAAATTTGACCAAACTCTGAAAGTCAAGACCCCTGATAGATCTCTTTTCTGCATTCTTTGATGTGTATAATAGGGCAACAGCATATTAAAAAGCTGAGACATCACTTTGCCCACAAAGGTCCACATAGTCAAAGCTATGGTTTTTCCAGTAGTCACGTATGGATGTGAGAGTTGGACCATAAAGAAGGATGAATGCCTAAGAATTGATGCTTTAGAATTGTGGTAGTGGAGAAGACTCTTGAGAATCCCTTGGACAGCAAGGATATCAATGCAGTTCCGTTCAGTTCAGTTCAGTGACTCAGTCGTGTCCAATTCTTTGGACCACACCACACCAGACCTCCCTGTCCATTACCAACTCCTGGAGTTTACCCAAACTCATATCCATCAAGTTGGTGATACCATTCAACCATCTCATCCTCTGTCATCCTCTTCTCCTCCAGCCCTCAATCTTTCCAGGCATCAGGGTCTTTTCAACTGAATCAGCTCATTGCATCAGGTGGCCAAAGTACTGGAGTTTCAGCTTCAACATCAGTCCTTCCAATTAACACCCAGGACTGATCTCCTTTAGGATGGATTGGTTGGATCTCCTTGCAGTCCAAGGGACTCTCAAGAGTCTTCTCCAACACCACAGTTCAAAAGCATCAATTCTTTGGTGCTCAGCTTTCTTTATAGTCCAAATCTCACATCTGTACATGACTACTGGAAAAAACATAGTCTTGACTAGACAGACTTTTGTTGGCAAAGTAAAAGAGAACCTCTTCTCTGCTTTTTAATATGCTATCTAGGTTGGTCATAACTTTACTTCCAAGGAGTAAGCATCTTTTAATTTCATGGCTGCAGTCACCATCTGCAGTGATTTTGGAGCCCAGAAAAAAAAGTCAGCTACTGTTTCCACTGTTTCCCCATCTATTTGCCATGAAGTGATGGGACTGGATGCCATGATCTTCGTTTTCTGAATGTTGAGCTTTAAGCCAACTTATTCACTCTCCTCTTTCACTTTCATCAAGAGGCTCTTTAGTTTTTCTTCACTTTCTGCCATAAGGGTGGCGTCATCTGCATATCTGAGGTTATTGATATGTCTCCCGGCAATCTTGATTCCAGTTTGTGCTTCATCCAGCCCACCGTTTCTCATGATGTATTCTGCAAATAAGTTAAATAAGCAGAGTGACAATATACAGACTTGACGTACTCCTTTCCCGATTTGGAACTGGTCTCCTGTTCTGTGTCCAGTTCTAACTGTTGCTTCCTGACCTGCATACAGATTTCTCAAGAGGCAGGTCAGGTGGTCTGGTATTCCCATCTCTTTCAGAATTTTCCACAGTTTATTGTGATCCACACAGTCAAGGATTTGGCATAGTCAATAAAGCAGAAATAGATGTTTTTCTGGAACTCTCTTGCTTTTTCAATGATCCAGTGGATGTTGGCATTTTGATCTCTGGTTCCTCTGCCTTTTCTAAATCCAGCTTTAACACCTGGAAGTTCATGGTTCATGTATTGCTGAAGCTTGGCTTGGAGAATTTTGAGCATTACTTTGCTAGCATGTGAGATGAGTGCAATTGTGCAGTAGTCTGAGCATTCTTTGGCATTGGCTTTCTTTTGGATTGGAATGAAAACTGACATTTTCCAGTCATGTCACCATGCTGAGTTTTCCAAATTTGCTGAGTTATTGAGTGCAGCACTTTCACAGCATCATCTTTTAGGATTTGAAATAGCTCAACTGGAATTCTATCACCTCTTCTAGCTTTGTTCATAGTGATGCTTCCTAAGGCCCACTTGACTTTGCATTCCAGGATGTCTGGCTCTAGGTGAGTGATCACACCATCATGACTATCTGGGTCGTAAAGGTCGTTTTTGTACAGTTCTTCTGTGCATCTTGCCACCTCTTCTTAATATCTTCTGCTTCTGTTAGGTTCATACCATTTCTGTCCTTTATTGTGCCCATCTTTGCATGAAATGTTCCCTTGGTATCTCTAATCATCTTGAAGAGATCTCTAGTCTTTCACATTCTATTATTTTCCTCTATTTCTTTGCATTGATCACTGAGAAAGGCTTTCTTATCTCTCCTTACTATTCTTTGGAACTCTGCTTTCAAATGGGTATATCTTTCCTTTTCTCCTTTGCTTTTCATTTCTCTTCTTGTCGCAGCTATTTATAAGGCCTCCTCAGCCATTTTGCCTTTTTGCATTTCTTTTTCTTGGGGATGGTCTTGATCCCTGTCTCCTGTACAACGTCACAAACCTCTGTCCATAGTTCATCAGGCACTCTGTCTATCAGATCTAGTCCCTTGAGTCTATTTGTCACTTCCACTGTATAATTATAAGGGATTTGATTTAGGTCATACCTGAATGGTCTAGTGGTTTTCCCCACTTTCTTCAATTTATGTCTGAATTTGGCAATAAGGAGTTCATGATCTGAGCCACAGTCAGTTCCTGGTCTTGCTTTTGCTGACTGTATAGAGCTTCTCCATCTTTGTGCGACCCCATAGACGGCAGCCCATGAGGCTCCCCCATCCCTGGGATTCTCCAGGCAAGAACACTGGAGTGGGTTGCCATTTCCTTCTTCAATGCATGAAAGTGAAAAGTGAAAATGAAGTCACTCAGTTGTGTCCGACTCTTAGTGACCCCATGGACTGCGGCCCACCAGGCTCCTCCGTCCATGGGATTTTCCAGGCAAGAGTGCTGTACTGGGGTGCCATTGAATCTGATTTCAGTGTTGGCCATCTGGTGATGTCCATGTGTAGAGTCTTCTCTTGTGTTGTTGGAAGAGGGTGTTTGCTATGACCAGTGTGTTCTCTTGGCAAAACTCTATTAGCCTTTGCCCTGTTTCATTCTGTACTTCAAGCCCAAATTTGCCTGTTATTCCAGGTGTTTCTTGACTTCTACTTTTGCATTCCTGTCCCCTATAATGAAAAGGACATCTTTTCTGGGTGTTAATTCTAGAAGGTCTTGTAGGTCTTCATAGAACTCTTCAACTTCAGCTTCTTCAGCATTATTGGTTGGGGCATAGACTTGGATTGCTATGATATTGAATGGTTTGCCTTGGAAATGAACAGAGATCATTCTGTCATTTTTGAGATTGCATCCACATAGTGTATTTCAGACTCTTGTTGACTATGATGGCTACTCCATTTCTTCTAAGGGATTCCTGCCCACAGTAGTAGATATAATGGTCATCTGAGTTAAATTCACCCATTCCAGTCCATTTTAGTTCGCTGATTCCTAGAACATTGACGTTCACTCTTGCCATCTCCTGTTTAACCACTTCCAATTTGCCTTGATTCATGGACCTAACATTCCAGGTTCTATGCAATATTGCTCTTTACAGCATTGGACCTTGCTTCTATCACCAGTCACATCCACAACTGGTTATTGTTTTTGCTTTGGCTCCATCCCTTCATTCTTTCTGGAGTTATTTCTCCACTGATCTCTAGTAGCATATTGGGCACCTACCCACCTGAGGAGTTCATCTTTCAGTGTTCTATCTTTTTGCCTTTTCATACTGTTCATGGGGTTCTCAAGGCAAGAATACTGAAGTGGTTTGCCATTCCCTTCTCCAGTGGACCACATTTTATCAGAACTCTCCACCATGACTCGACCGTCTTGGGTGGCCCCATATGGCATGGCTTAGTTTCATTGAGTTAGACAAGCTGTGGTCCATGTGATTAGATTGGCTAGTTCTTGATTCTGGTTTCTGTCTGTCTACCCTCCGATGCCCTCTCTCAGTGCCTACCGTCTTAGTGGGGTTTCTCTTACCTTGGACATGGGGTATCTCCTCACCACTGCTGCTCCTGACTTTGGATGTGGGGTATCTCCTCACAGCCACTGCTCCTGACCTGGAATGTGGGGTATCCCCTCACAGTCGCTCACCACTCCCGCGCTGTGCAGCCAGTCAATCCTAAAGGAAATCAATCCTAAATACCCACTGAAGGAGTGATGCTGAAGCTGAAGCTCCAATACTTTGGCCATCTAATATGAAGAATCTACTCATTGGAAAAGACCGTGATGCTGGGAAAGGTTGAGGGCAGGAAGAGAAGGGGATGACAGAGGATGAGACAGTTGGATGGCATTACTGACTCAACGGACGTGAAAGTTACTTAGTCATGTTTGACTCTTTGTGACCCCATGGACTATACAGTCCATGGAATTCTCCAGGCCAGAATACTGGAGTGGGTAGCCTTTCCCTTCTCCAGGGGATCTTCCAAACCCAGGGATTGGACCTAGGTCTCTCACATTGCAGGTGGATTCTTTACCAGCTGAGCCACAAGGGAAGCCCAAGGATACTGCAGTTGGTAACCTATCCCTTCTCCAGAGGATCTTCCCAACCCAGGAAATGAACCAGGGTCTCTTGCATTACAGGTGGATTCTTTACCAACTGAGCTATCAGGGAAGTTTACACAAACTCCATGAGATGGTGAAGGACAGGGAAATCTAGTATGCTGTAGTCCATGGGGTCCCAGAGAATTGGACGCAACTGAGTGACTGAACAAGAATAGGGCAAAGGTGCCATTGCTAGTGTCATAAAGCACTAATTTCCACAAGGAATATGATTATTGCCAATCTTAATGCCTGATTAAGATTGAAAGTACTTACTGAAGTACTTTATACCATTGAGTATCCCATTTTCTTCAATGAACTGCTTTCTTAGGAGAGCTCAGGACCTCTTCACTCTTGGGGCTCAAATTAGGTGCTGACTACACAAGGGCTCTTTCTCTCTTCAAAATCCTCAGAAATGTTGCCTTTACACCCAGGGGGTTGTTCAGACAACATTTATACTTAATTGTTTTTCTCAGTCTCAGTATCTGGTGGTGGGAGGGGGGAGTGGAACTGGTTATCAGAAGAGTAGCTATTTGTGGATCTTGATGTATTTATTCACAACGTATTTATGGAATGCTTACTAAATATCAAGTTTTAGATTTCAATACACAAAGAAGAAAGACGGTTTCTATTCTAAAAGAGTTCATATAATCCGAGGGAAGAGACAGGAAGAAACGAGACAAGAGATACACTGGAGATATACTAATACATTTGAGAGATAAATGCTATAATTAAAACGATCAGAAAAAGATCTGTGCATGCTCTGTATTCATGTATGTGCATGCTCAGTTGTAACCAACTCTTTGTGATACCATGGACTGCAGTGGCCAGGCTCCTCTGTACATAGGATTCTCCAGGCAAGAACAGTGGAGTGGGCTGCCATGCCCTCCTCCAGGGGATCTTCCTGATCTAGGAACCAAACCTGAATCTCCTGCATTGGCAAGTGGATTCTTTACCATTGAGTCACCTAGGAAATATCAACTTGGAGACAACTTATGGTTAATTAACACCACATACATTCAGACTGTTTCTTTATTTGGACTTAATATGTTTTTCCTACTTCCTGGTTTCTGTTGGTGGTAGGTACTATTCTCTGATTTATGCAGTTTCAATTTTGTTTAGTATCATCTGGTGTCCTCAACCCTGTTCATTTTAAAACTCATCTTTCCCCAACACCATTTTCTTATACTCCTCTAGACCTTCCATCAAAAGAGTAAAATATTGACTTTAAAAATTACATAGAAAAAACAGATCTGCTTTAAAAATGAAGAGGCAAGGTATTAGTTTCCCAAGACTTCAGTAACAAATTAACATAAACTTGGTGGCTTACAACAACACGTGGTTTCTGTTTTGTTTTCTTCTTCTTCTTACAGTTCCAGAGGCCAGAAATTTGAAATCAGTTTCACTGTGATGAAGTTAAGATGTCCCCTAGGCTGTGTTCTTTCTGAAGACAGGGGAGAGTCCATTTCCAGGTCTTTTTCAGCTATCTTTAAAGGCCCCTTATATTTCCTGCCTTGTAGCGCCTTTCTCTATCTTCAAAGCTCATCAATCCAACCTCTACTTTAATGTCACATGGCCCTCTCTCTGATTCTGTTCCTTCTACACCCTCCTTATAAGATCTATGATTACTTGGGTCCACCTGCATAATTGATAATCTCAATATCCTTAATTGCATCTGCAAAATTCCTCCTGCTATATAGGGCAATATTTACAGGTTTCAGGGACTAGGCTGTGGACATACTCACAGAGCCATTATTCAACCTAGCATAGACATTTCGAGTCCAAGGAATTTATGGAATCCATTCGGGGCTTGTGTTCCCTGGTGGCATGTTGCTTGCCACCACCACACATTTCCTCAGTCCTCAGTCCACGCCTGGACCTTGGTTCTATATCAGAAATAAATAACACTGCTATAAGTGATCACTCATTAATGTTTTCCAATGTAAACATTTCACAATTTTCTTGTACTTTTATTTAAAATGTATATGAGCATTCAGAAATGCAACTGAGGATGACTGTGCTTCACTGACATGTAATTGACCTAAAAACTTCATTTAGGAAAATGCTCATACATTCACAAAACTGGCAACGCCTTAAAAAATAATGATGGTTGATACTAAGTCAGAGTTGAGAACCATGGAGAAACAGACACAGTTTCCAGAGTTTCATTTCTAGTGAGATTGACCTTTGCTCTAATATTACATTTAGTTAGTCTTCAGGGAGGAAAAAAAATTTTTTTTCTAAATTAACATCATCAGTTTGAGCAAGTTCCAGGAGATAGTGAAGGACAATGAAACCTGGCATTCTGAAGTTCATGGGGTCACAGAGTCAGACATGACTGAGCAACTGAACAAAAACAACAACAACAAAAAATAGAGTTAACAACAGAAGAGAGAGTGTGTATGTGAATGAGTGTGTGTGTATGTTTCAAATAGATACAAAATGCTTCTTGGGTTTTTACTGAGCAATTGCCCATGGGGTTATGGATGTAACTGGCAGTTGATAAAACCAACACTATTAAAGCTATTTAAACTTCCTCCCACCAGCATCTAAGTAACCTTGCAATGGAGAGATCAAGGTATGCAAAACAGTTTGGGTCTTAGGCATTCAACTTTTTCTCATTTCAATTTAGTATTTTGTCTATTGATAAGAAGCATTAATAGAAGGGCTATGAACTGTTAGAAAACAAAAATGTTTATTCCACATCACCAGTGATGAGAGGAATGTTAGTGATTTCTATAAGCAGTCCACTTACCAAAGATTAGGATAATAAAATATGGACAAGGACATCTAGTATTTAAAGCTAAAAATTACACATATATTGGTACTTTCTTGGTGGTCCAGTAGCTAAGACTTCGTGCTCCAAATGCAGGGGGCCTGGGTTTGATCCCGGGTCAGGGAACTGGATCCCACGTGCAGCAACTAAGAGTTCACAGGCTGCAACTAATGGTCCCACATGCTGCGATTAAAGGCCAGCACAGCCAACTACTACTGTGGGCAAGATGCCTCAGAAGAAATGGAGCAGCCATCATAGTAAAAATGCATAGTCCGAAATGCAGTACTTGGATGTAATCTCAAAAACAACAGAATGATCTCTGTTTGTTTCCTGGGCAAACCATTCAGTATCACAGTAATCCAAGTCTATGCCTCAACCAGTAATGCTGAAGAAGCTGAAGTTGAACGGTTCTTTGAAGATCTATAAGACCTTCTAGAACTAACACTCAACAAAGATGTTCTTTGCATTTCGGGGGACTGGAATGCTAAAATAGGAAGTCAAGAGATACCTGGAGTAACAGGCAAATTTGGCCTTGAAGTACAAAATGCAGCAGGGCAAAGGCTAATAGAGTTTTGCCAAGAGATCACACTGGTAATAGCAAACACCCTCTTCCAACAACACAAGAGAAGAACACACGGACATCACCAGATGGTCAACACTGAAACCTTGCAGCTGCAAATGGAGAAACTCTATACAGTCAGCAAAAATAAGACTGGGAGCTGACTGCAGCTCAGATCATGAACTCCTTACAGTCAAATTCAGATTCAAATTGAAGAAAGTAGGGAAAACCACTAGACCATTCAGGTATGATCTAAATCAAATCCCTTACAATTATACAGTGGTAGTGACAAATAGATTCAAGGGATTAGATATGATAGATAGAGTGCCTGAAGAACTATGGACAGAGGTTCATGACATTGTACAGGAGGCAGGGATCAAGACCATCCCCAAGGGAAAAAAAAAATGCAGAAAGGCAAAATGGTTGTCTGAGGAGGCCTTACAAATAGTTGTGAATAGAAGAGAAGCAAAAGGCAAGGGAGAAAAGGAAAAATATACCCACTTGAATGCAGAGTTCCAAAGAATATCAAGGAGAGATAAGAAACCCTTCCTCAGTGACCAATGCAAAGAAATAGAGAAAACAATAGAATGGGAAAGACTAGAGATCTCTTCAAGAAAATTAGAGATACCAAGGGAACATTTCATGCAAAGATGGGCACAATAAAGGATAGAAATGGTATGAACCTAACAGAAGCAGCAGATATTAAGAAGAGGTGGAAAGATACACAGAAGAACTGTACAAAAATGACCTTTATGACCCAGATAATCATGATGGTGTGATCACTCACCTAGAGCCAGACATGCTGGGATGTGAAGTCAAGTGGGCTTTAGGAAGCATCACTATGAACAAAGCTAGTGGAGGTGATGGAATTCCAGTTGAGCTATTTCAAATCCTAAAAGATGATGCTGTGAAAGTGCTGCACTCAATATGCCAGCAAATTTGGAAAACTCAACAGTGGCCATAGATTGGAAAAGGTCAGTTTTCATTCCAATCCCAAAGAAAGACAATGCCAAAGAATATTCAAACTACCAAACAATGGCACTCATCTCACATGCTAGCAAAGTAATGCTCAAAATTCTCCATTTAGTCTTCAACAGTATGTGAACCATGAACTTCCAGATGTTCAAGCTGGACTTAGAAAAGGCAGAGGAATCAGAGATCAAATTGCCAACATCCACTGGATCATTGAAAAAGCAAGAGAGTTCCAGAAAAACATCTACTTCTGCTTTATTGACTATGCCAAAGCCTTTGACTGTGTGGATCACAGCAAACTGTGGAAAATTCTGAAAGAGATGGGAATATCAGACCACCTGACCTGCCTCTTGAGAAATCTGTTTGCAACAGTTAGAACTGGAAATGGAACAACAAACTGGTTCCAAATCAGGAAAGGGGTACATCAAGGCTGTATATAGTCACCCTGCTTATTTAACTTATTTGCAGAGTACACCATGAGAAACGCTGGGCTGGATGAAGCACAAACTGGAATCAAGATTGCCAGGTGAAATATCATTAACCTCATATACGCAGATGACACTACCCTTATGGCAGAAAGCGAAGAACTAAAGAGCCTCTTGATGCAAGTGAAAGAGGAGAGTGAAAAAGTTGGCTTAAAACTCAACATTCAGAAAACTAAGATCATGGCATCCAGTCCCATCACTTCATGGGAAATAGATGGGGAAACAATGGAAACAGTGAGAGACTTTATTTTTCTGGGCTCAAAAATCACCCCAGATGGTGATTGCAGCCGTGAAATTAAAAAATGCTTTCTCCTTGGAAGAAAAGCTATGACCAACCTAGACAGCATATTAAAAAGCAGAGACATTATTACTTTGCCAACAAAGGTCCATCCAGTCAAAGCTATCATTTTTCCAGTCATCATGTACAGATGTGAGAGTTGGACTATAAAGAAAGCTGAGCGCTGAAGAATTGATGCTTTTGAACTGTGGTGCTGGAGAAGACTCTCGAGAGTCCCTTGGACTGCAAGGAGATCAAACCCGTTAATCCTAAATGAAATCAGTCCTGAATATTCATTAGAAGGACTGCTACTCAAGCTGAAACTCCAATACTTAGGCCACCTGATGTGAAGAGCTGACTCATTGGAAAAGACCCTGATGCTGGGAAAGATTGAAGGCAGGAGGAGAAGGGGACAACAGAGAATGAGATGGTTGGATGGCATGACCAACTCAGTGGACATGAGTTTGAGTAAGCTCTGGGAGTTGGTGATAGACAGGCAAGCCTGGCATGCTGCAGTCCATAGGGTTGCAAAGATTCAGACACAACTGAGCAACTGAATTGAACTGACAGTCAAATAAATTAATAAAATATTTTTTTAAATTTTATACATATTTACAATTACTTTGGAAAAATTTGTTGTTTATACTATGTATACTTTCGATTTTCAGTTTGGAGACCCACCACTAACCAAAGTTAACTGAGTGTTGATAGTTTGTGCAAAATTTGAACTTTAATTAAAATTGACTATTGCTATGAATATATTGTTATTTTCTTTCTAGTATTTCAGTTCCAGGCTTCAGGCAGGTAATATGAGGTCAGTCAGTCAGTCAGTTCAGTCGCTCAGTCGTGTCCGACTCTTTGCAACCCCATGAATCACAGCACGCCAAGCCTCCCTGTCCATCACCACCTCCCAGAGTTCACTCAGACTCATGTCCCTCGAGTTGGTGATGCCATCCAGCCATCTCATCCTCTGTCACCCCCTTCTCCTCCTGCTCCCAATCCCTCCCAGCATCAGAGTCTTTTCCAATGAATCAACTCTTCGCAGAAGCTAGAGTCAAAATAGGAGGCTGGATTTTGCCTTCAGTTTACTGAAACCACTGGGCAAGTTATTCAGAAAATACACTGCAAAGCATTCTTGTTTCCAACATCATAATGCTGGATGAGATGCTATTACCAATATGTTTTACCTGAGGGTAAAAGTCCTGCTAAGATTCAAAGCGTCTACATTTATATTTGGGCTTCCCTGGTGGCTCAGAGGATAAAGCGTCTGCCTGCAATGCAGGAGACCCGGGTTCGATCCCTGGGTTGGGAAGATCCCCTGGAGAAGGAAATGGCAACCCACTCCAGTATTCTTGTCTTGAGAATCCCATGGACAGAAGAGCCTGGCTGGCTACAGTCCACGGGGTCGCAAAGAGTCGGACACGACTGAGTGACTTCACTTTCACATTTATATTTAAACTAAATTATCATATTTTCTTTAATATTTATCCTACTCTACTTTCATATACACTTCAATGAATGACTTGGACATGGCCTCATTTTAAAAAGAAATATAACAAGTAAGTGATTCACAATTGGCTTTGATTCTGACTCATTAAGTCCTCAGTTGAACTGATACCAGGATCTACCCTTTCCAAGGTAATCAGTTTTAGGTGAGAAACAATAAAATCACCTTGGTCTCAGATGTGGTGTCATAATTACCATCTCCATCCTTAGCACAATTTCACTATGGCTGTCTATACCTAAAATACTATCAGCATAACACCAAAATGTTGTGAAAGAGTGTAAGAGGTCTTTATCTTTATATTATAATAGTATTATTAATTTTACTGCCACCTCAAAGTCTTATAAGTTTTGTTAATAGATTGATTCCTCCATTTTTAATTTCTCTGGTCAGGTAAAAAAAAATATTATTGCATATATTTCTCATTTATTTTTTCTTTTTACTTTGTTAGTTAACCCCAGCTTTACCATAGATTATGTAATTGATTAGCTTTCAGACGGTTCAACAAACACACAACTAAGATTTTGTTCTCCCTGCTATGGAGTTACCACTCAATCCCTTCCTTAAGCAAATATTTTAACATTGTCAGTATAAATACGAATATGTGCTAACACATAAGTGCAGTGAGAGTAATAAGGGGAAAACCTATGATGAGAGAATAAGAGAGAATGTGACAAGTTACTTAATTTCTGAAATCTGGCTCTTCGGATATAACGCGGGATGTATATCTACCTTGTAGAATTGCTGTGAAGATAGGATAAAATATATTTAAATGTCTCATGCAGTGCCTAAGGTCAGGATCAAGCCCTCAAAAGGAGTAGCTCTGGTTAGTAACAGTAGAGGTAGCATTATCAAAATTATTATTTCAGAGTCTTCCTAGGGAAATGAGTGAAATGAATCTTGAGGGAAATCGAAACGTGCCTAATTATGATTTGGTTGCAGTAAAATGGGATAAAGTCAAGGATCTTTATAACTACATGAACAGGCCGCTTTACTCCTGTGAAATTCACGTTATTTCCCTCACAATTCTGGGTAAAATGGACTCTGGGTACAGGACTCTGAATATGATGGCTTAAATAGCGTTTTTTTTTTTAAGTGATCACTATCTTATGATAGCTTTTGATTGTCTGTGCAAGGAAGCTGTGCAAGCAAGCTTGTCACCTTGTCTTTCGTGCTTATTCTGCTTCCTTTATTTTTCATGAAGTGCCTAGAGAAGGGCACTTTCAATTTCAGCCATTTATTATTCTACAGTAATTTCTGGAACATTCATAGAAACGTGGTTAAAGAACTGAATACAAGTGTGACTGAAGAAAGCAAGTAAGGTCATATTAGGACTTCTGGCTATAAATGACAGAAACTCAAGCAAGCTTTTTTCAAAAATAAAGAAAGATGGGAGGGGGGTTCAGGATTGGGAACACGTGTACACCCGTGGCAGATTCATGTTGATGTATGGCGAAACCAATACAATATTGTTAAGTAATTAGCCTCCAATAAAAAATAAAGAAAAAATAAAGAAAGATAACTTAATGGCTCTCTTAACTGGAAAATTTAAGAGCTGACTTTTGAAGCTGAGATTGTTATGGAAGAGAGAAAATTCTTATGATAATTAAAATGAGTTTGAGAACCTGCATTAATATTGGGAAATACTTATAAGTTATGAAAGTTTCTGCTGAAGTAAGTACAATGAGTGAAATTTGAAGATACTCTTTCCAGTAAGGAAACAGTGCATTTATTCAGCAAATTTTGATAATGTCCATGGCTGGATCATGTCTAATTGCCCCTCTAAACAGACTTTCTTTCTTCTTTACCCTACTATGTGTTTCAGGACTGACTTGCATAAACTGGGCTTCTTTGTCCTCTACTTTCTGATTTGTTAAGCACTGTTTGAGTTTAAGGATAGAAGTAAAGAATTCAGGGTGTTTACTCCTGTATTCAGGGTATTTACTCCTTCCTTTTCTGCTGTGGGTAACACACTCTGTTTCTTGACCAATTCCTCAGTTTCTTTTAGATAGGTATTTCCTACAACTGGAGATCTCAGAAGGTTCCAGCAAACGTGTTTACCCTTTGTCCTTTCGAGCCTACAGATGATGGCAGCTTTCTACTTTCGCTAGCTTATGAGTATTCTACCAATCTTTATTGCTTTTCTTTCAACCTGGCCATATAATTGTAAAGAACTGGTTTCTTTAACTATTTTCAATAACTCCTTATGATATCACTATCTCTTCTTCTTGTTGATTTCATGCCTGATAGAATAATTTATACAGGTCTGGCCCCTGACAAAAGACCTTCAAAATGTATTTCTGTAATTGATTTGTCCTCCTAGGTGGTGCTAGTGGTAAAGAACCTGCCTGTCAATGCAGGAGATGCAAGAGACACAGGTTCGATCCTTGGGTTGGGAAGATTCCCTAGAGGAAAACATGGCAACCCACTCCAGTGTTCTTACCTGGAGAATTCCATGGGCAGTCCGTGTGTCCTGATGAGCTACAGTCCTTAGGGTCTCAAAGAGTCAGACACAACTGAAGTGACTTCCCATGCACTAGCACACACATATTGGATAGGTACACTAACCTTATTGTGCAGATGGGAGGATGGGCTTTATTGATCCCAGTTCTTCATCTCCCTGCGGTAGAAGTGGGCAACCATTCTCTTGCTATGGACATGAACTCAAGGCGGGCAGAGTGAACTTCTCACTCTTTTATGAAAGTACCCAAGTTTTCAAAAGCATGGGCCAAACACCACTGGGGTCACAGTGGTTTTTGTGGGTTATGCATTCATAATCTTAAAGAAAACAGTAGCATCTACCCTGCATGTCCCCTCAAGGTTCAGGAAGGCTTTATTCTATAAATCTTTACCCAACAGAATCATTACTTTTAGATATCAAGTCCAGAGAGCAAGAATTTCAAAAATTAAATATTAATAACTGCCTTTGCTCTATGTGGAAAGTATCTAAATACTCAAAGCAAGATGAAATTTTCCAGTAATCACTTATGTAGAAAAGTGAGTAAATTGTTTGAGTTAGACAGTGTTTGATGAATGTTTTTATACTTCTCCAGTAATGAGAGGACAGTGATGTGAAGTGGGGAAAAGCCCTAAATCAGACATAACATCAACTTTGCTATAATCCTCACATTAATATTTAGTATAATTTCCATTGGGAAAATCACTTAATCTGTGTCATCTCAGTTTGTCTTTTTAAACTGAGAGTCTGAGGGACCTCTAAGTTTGCTTCTATTTTTATATGTCAAATGCCTCAGGCAGTTTTTAAATCTTTTTGAAGTCTGTGCCTTCTAAGAGATCTTCCAAAGACTCAGCAAGCTGGTGAAGTCAATGAGGAACCAAGTGTTCCAAGAAGGAAATGGACTATAAACACAGGCTGAGTATATCAGTGACCTTTAAAATAGTGGCATCATGCTGGTTGCAGTAATATCATATCACAACACTGTCAATACCATGAAACAAGACATTTAAACTAAATACCAGCAAATCCAAAAAAGGGAGTAGGGAAGAGTACTACTGAATAATTTCCTTCACTGCATTCCATCCAGAATCCAAATAGAAATTTTTTGTAGTTACAGACTTCTCACAGGCAATTTCAACCTCTTGCACAGGGCAAGTATGATAGTCTATTGGCAGTATTGGAGAAAAAAAACAAAGTATTTCCCTCTGACATCCAAGTAACTCGCAACACTGGTTGGGAAACTCTGAGCTAACAGAGAAAAGGCTGCAAAAACACAGAAAAGGCCACCAGAGATGAGGCTTGGCTGCTAGTGGTGGGCTTTGTTTGCTAGAGAATATGCCAACCTCCCTTATTAGGAGGGAGGCCTGGTTAGAGTAAGTGCTGACCATTTGGGATCCCTCAAGGCTAGTGTGGGGGTCATCGTTTTCCTCTCCAAAGTCAAAATGCATGGAGTTGGGTTCCCAAATGGGCTATAAAGGGAGAGGGGGCTTGAAATGAGCAAGGGGTCCCAAAATAGAGACAAAAATGGGGGCCCAAGAACCAAGAATACTGGAATAAGGAACACTCGGCTAGAATGGAGAAAAAAGATGAGGGGAACATGAACAAATTCTGGAGCCAGAGAGTCACTGCTCATGATAGAACTTTTAGATCCTCCCAACATATGTGTGCAGAATTCTGGGATGGGAGAAAGGGGTAAAACAGTAAATATCACATCTGTTCACCGTTCAGGTTCTAAACAAGTTGAAAAATAAACAGTAGTTATGGAGAACAAATTATCACTTTCATTAAGCAGTATCTAGGTAGGAGGGCTTTTAGGTGGGAGAGTGAAGTAGGATCACCAGTAATGGACCCCTGAACTAGACAGGTATGAGTACTCAGCTGCTGAGCCCACCAAGCCCTCCTTGCAATGTGGAGACCTGACCAAGTAGGACTTACAGTATAAAGGATAGAGGAGGACCAGTTGTATAAGCAGGCTTGGTCCTAGGAAAAGATGGAGAGCTGAGTCAAACTTATCAGGAACTCTACTCAAGTTTATTGTTGTTTAGTTGCTAAAAGTCACGTCCAACCCTTTTGCAACCTCACGGACTATAGCCCTCCAGGCTCCTCTGTTCATGGGATTTTCCAAGCATGAATACTGGAGTAGGTTGCCATTTCCTTTTCCAGGGGATCTTTCCAACCTAGGGATCAAACCCATGTCTCCTGCATTAGCAGGTGGATTCTTCACCACTGAGCCACCTGGGAAGCCCCTATCCAAGTTCACTACTCAGATAAATCATCCTATTAATAAATTCCTCAGGGCAGAGCATGTAAAGCAGAGGAGAGAGATCTATGCTCTCTCTGGTTGAATTTTATTTGCAGGAAGAAGGGAGTAGAAATAGGGAAACACTTTCTCTACTAATAGGAAGTGGCTTCATTTGAATGGACTGGTTTGGGCGAAGGTAGAAAGAGTTCAAAAACATATGCAAGTTATCAGTTAGGGAAGGTAGAAGTCACAGTGTTGTGCTCCAAGACCTGGAACGAACAGTGACTGTCTCAATACAAACCCTATGGAATTAATATGTTTCTAAGAGTCTTGAAAACTGAGCTAAGGATAAAAGATTTTAATCAATCCCATTTCCATAGCTATTTGTGCATCAGTACTTCCCTGTAGTTACTTGTTACCTAATACTTTTCAAAATACCTCCACATATTGTCATTTTGTTTATGCTCATAATCACCTTTTGGGGAGAGGCAAAACTACCATAATCATTTCTATTTAAAAAAAAAACACAGAGAGCTAACATGTCATTTGGAGGGAAGATATTTAGTAGAAGAACTAAAACATGGGTTTCCCAAAATTTGTATGAATGGAATACGAAACTTTTAATTTACCGGATGGTACAAGTAGAAACTAACAAAGAAAGTTAAGATATGTCTTGACATATTGGCCTTATTCTCAGAATATGAACATTCAAATACATTCAGGCTAGGGCAAAGTTAGGAGAAGGCAATGGCACCCCACTCCAGTACTCTTGCCTGGAAAATCCCATGGACGGAGGAGCCTGGTAGGCTGCAGTCCATGGGGTCGCTGAGTCAGACACGACTGAGCGACTTCACTTTGACTTTTCACTTTCATGCATTGGAGAAGGAAGTGGCAACCCACTCCAGTGTTCTTGCCTGGAGAATCCCAGGGATGACGGAGCCCAGTGGGCTGCCATCTGTGGGGTCGCACAGAGTCGGACACGACTGAAGCGACTTAGCAGCAGCAGCAGCAGCAGGGCAAAGTTATCAATAGATACCTTGTGTGAAAATCTTTGACCCATTCAGTCCATGAGCTAAAATTTTAAATAGTATTATAGAGAGAAAGGAGAAGGCAATGGCACCTCACTCCAGTGCTCTTGCCTGGAAAATCCCATGCACGGAGGAGCCTGGTGGGCTGCAGTCCATGGGGTCGCTAAGAGTCAGACATGACTGAACGACTTCACTTTCACTTTTCACTTTCCTGCATTGGAGAGGGAAATGGCAACCCACTCCAGTGTTCTTGCCTGGAGAATCCCAGGGACGGGGGAGCCTGGTGGGCTGCCATCTATGGGGTCGCACAGAGTTGGACACGACTGACGCAACTTAGCAGCGGTAGCAGCATAGAGAGAAAAGTCAGTTTTGTTTTGTTTTAACAGATCTATTGAAGTCAGATTTACAGATATTTCAGATTTCCATGTGCTAAACTCATGGTAATATAGAGAAACTTTTCTAACTATTATTTTTAGGAGAAAGAGAACATTTATGTGTAAGCCAATCACTCACTTACGCTGAGTGAACAGTAAATGTGAAGCTCTATGTTTAGATGCTCATTAAAACAAAGAAGATTAAGACTTGTATTTAATTGAGTATATTCAAGTCAGAGAAGGGTTTCCCAGGTGGCTCAGTGGTCAAGAATCCTCCTACCAATGCAGGAGACTCGGCTTTGATTCCTGGGTAGGGAAGATCCCTCGGAAGTGGCAACCCACTCCAGTATTCTTGCCTGAGAAATCCAAAGGACAGAGGAGCCTGGTGGGCTACATCCATGGGATCACAAAAGAGTCAGACATGACTTAGCAACTAAACAACAACAACAACAAAGTCAGAGAAATGGACACATAGATGAACCTAGCAGATTATTACAACTTAAATAATTGGGGGATATATAGCCTGCAATGGGAGCACAAGGGTAAAACAAAGAGAATTTGTTTAAAGTCTGAACTCTTAAATTTTCTTAGAAATTTTATATCACATATAAATTCTTTCATGCTAGGATCTTACATTACAAATTGTATGGGAGCTTGGTTTGCCCAACTTAGCTTACACATAAAAATGATTTATCTTTACTACTCAAAAAATGTTTTAAAAGGAAGAGTAAATAATCAGTATTAATTATCACTGCATGATCGGTCACTTGGGCATTTCCTTCATTATCACAGTATTATGAGGGTGGGGATTAGGAGAGAAAAACAGTTGGATCTCAGAGCAGTAAGAATAAATAAGGACTGAATGATACATTTCTGAAACTTAACATGTTCCATTACTCTAGCTGAGAACAGACTGACAAGTCCCTCTAGGATCTTTACACTCACCTGAAAATAAGAAAACAACTTAATGAATCAACAGAAAGAACCAACTTTTATGATTTTCTCTCTGCCCACTGGGGTATTTTCAATGAAATACAGTATGTCCCTAATCACATAGAATCCTATGGAAATGACTGATGCCATGACTGAAATATTGAGTTGTCTTTCACAAAAATCAGAAATATTTTAGTAGCATTTACCTTGTGACACACGTCATCTATGAAAAGTTCTTTAGAAAGTCTTATTCTGGATAGGAAAATGAGCCTGTGTGTTAGTTTGCCTGATGAAGCATTCTAAATCTCCCCTGTCAATTGAGTAATTCATTCCATTCAAGCAGAGAAGATCCCAGGGGGTCTTGTTTATCTTATGATGAGAATGTAAGCCATAGTTACAACATAATTGCCTGGTTCTAAAGAACTCAGCTCTAAAAATATTCACTTCTGTCAATAGGGAACCCACCTTAGAAGACATATCAGGCCCAGTTATCCACCGTTTTGTAAGGGTTCTTCATTATGATTCCTTCTCTTTTCCAAATGGGTTTATACCTCATCATTTCTTTCTGAAGTGAAACATCTACCCAACTGTATTTTTTACAGACAACTGAGATAGAAACAAGTAATTCATCTGCTTGATGTCCTAACTTTAGTCAAGTGCTTGAGACATTCACTAGCTTTAGTGCTAATAAATGTACTACAATACAGGTCATGAGATTGGAGCAAGCTCCAGTGATGTCATGAGTAGCCCCACAAAGCCCGCTAGGGAAATATCTGTGGTTCAAAGTCACTAGGCAGCATTTCTAGAAATGACAGGTCATTCATCACAGTGAGGAGTAAACACTGGGGGGCTCTCAGGTGGCTCAGTGGCAAAGAATCTGCCTGCCAATACAAGAGACGCAGGTTCAGTTCCTGGGTTGGCAAGATCTCCTGGAGAAGGAAATGGCAGCCTGCTTCAGTATTCTTGCCTGGGAAATCCCATGGACAGAGAAGCAGGGTGGGCTACAGTCCATAGGGTTACAAAGAGTCAGACACAACTGAGCGACCGAGCACAGCAAATAGCATCAGGCTATAAGACTGGTAGCAGAAATGCAGAAGCCTCAGGAAGGGCAGAGAGGTAGGAAGGCTTGATTTGGGGCATTCATTAGCAGTCTGATAAGAGCAAGCGTCACAGAGCCCAAATAAGAGAACTTAATAAGCAGTCACTTAATCAACATTGGTTGATGATGCTAATAAATTCAGAGGACAGAACCAGCTAAGAGTCTGGGCTAGGCAGTGCAGGTAAAAATACCACAGGTAGCACTGAGTGTATAAGTAGCATGAAGGTTAGTATTGAGGGTCCAGGAAAGGAAACTCTTGGATCAGGAGAGAGATAAGGAACTAGGAGATCAGCAAATGTCATGGACTGAATGTATGTGCCCTCCCCCCAGATTTACAGGCTGAAGTCCTAAGCCCCCAGTGTAGCTGTATTTGAAGTAAGGAAGTAATTAACATCAAATGAGGTCATGGGGGTTGGACAGTCTCAATCCAATAGGTTCAGTGTCCTTAGGAAAAATAAGGCACCAGAACTCCCTCTTCTTCTCTTTGGTTTCTCCTTCTCCCTCTCCTGTGCACACACCAAGGAAAGGAAATGTGCAAGAAGGTGGTTGTCTGCAACCCTAGGGGAGACAGACCCACAGGGGTGAGGGTTTGATCCCTGGTTGGGGAGCTAGGATCCCACATGCCTGGTGGCCAAAAAACCAAAACATAAAACAGAAGCAACATAGTAACAAATTCAATAAAGGCTCTAAAAGTAAAAGAAATAAAAAAGAAAGAAAGGGAGTCACATGATTTTAGGTTTTAGTGAAACTTGTGATCTGAGGAATTTGCTGTTACATCTTTAGATGTTATACTTCTCAATAGGATATAAGCACCTGGAGAGCAGGGACTGTCACACACCACCACAGCCTCAATTCATTAAATATAGGAAATGTTTAATAAATATTGGCTGAGTAAATTTCACCTTGCCAAAATTGGCCAGAAGCCTCCAATAAGGGCAAGTGGAAACAAATCAGAGGATAAAATAGCTCCCAGTACACTGTAGCCTACCAGGCTACTCTTTCCATGGGATTTTCCAGGCAAGAGTACTGGAGTGGGTTGCCATTTCCTTCTCCAGGGGATCTTCCCAACCCAGGGATCGAACCCAGGTCTGCCACATTATTGTAGGCAGATGTTTTACCCTCTGAGCCACTAGGGAGATCTAAAATATAGGAAATGTTTAATAAATATTGGCTGAGTAAATTTCACCTTGCCAAAACTGGCCAGAAGCCTCCAATAAGGGCAAGTGGAAACAAATTAGAGGATAAAATGGCTCTAAGTACACTGTTTTCCATACAAAGACACTGGACTAATATACCCCAAACAGTCAGCTGCAGAGGCCATCACAATAACTTGTCCTAAGGGTCACAGTAAAAGTCATGCTTTAGGCTACTAAATAAATGCTTCTAGGCCCATTTGGTTGCCTTTTGAAAGGCAAGAGGTAGAAAATACTAATGATGAAAGGCAGCTCATTCAGGATGAATATAATGGACTTTCTCATTTTTTCAAGAAAACAGCAACTAAGTGATCATGGCCCATCACTGAAAACAAACATGGAAGCAATGTGCAAAGGCCAAAAGTGTGTGTGTGTGTGTGTGTGTGTGTGTGTGTATTTATGAAATACCTCATAATTCACAGATTGTTCAGATAACTCAAATCAAAATACAGATTGTTAACATTGCAAATGCCATGTGCTATATGTACATTTAAAGGAACTTATTAGGGAACTGCTGGAGAGCTTAGAAGCCAACTCCACAGTGTAAGCTTAATTTAAACCACTATTTATTTCATGTACACTTACATGCCATTAGTCAAAGCAAATCCTAAATAACAAGCACAATATAAAGGAGTGAAGACATTAATTTTACACACCAAGAAGTCACAGCAATGATGTGCATGTGTAATCATATTACAGGGGGGAAAAAGTGTTGGAATAAAGGGTATACTGTCACCCTGTTTATTTAACTTACATGCAGAGTACATCATGCAAAATGCCAGGCTGGATGAAGCACAACCTGGAATCAAGATTGCCGGGAGAAATATCAATAACCTCAGAGATGCAGATGACACCACCCTTATGGCAAAAAGGAACTGAAGGGCCACTTGATGAAAGAGAAAGAGGACAGTGAAAAAGTTGGCTTAAAGCTCAACATTTAGAAAACTAAGATCATGGCATCTGGCCCCATTACTTCATGGCAAATAGATGGGGAAACAATGGAAACAGTGAGAGACTTTATTTTGGGGGGGGGTCCAAAATCACTGCAGATTGTGACTGCAGCCATGAAATTAAAAGACACTTGCTCCTTGGAAGAAAAGCTATGACGAACCTAGATAGCATATTAAAAAGCAGAGACATTATTTTACCAACAAAGGTCCATCTAGTCAAAACTATGGTTTTTCCAGCAGTCATGTATGGATGTGAGAGTTGGACTATAAAGAAAGCTGAGCACCGAAGAATTAATGATTTTGAACTGTGGTGTTGGAGAAGACTCTTGAGAGTCCCTTGGACTGCAAGGAGATCCAACCAATCCATCCTAAAGTAAATCAGTCCTGAATATTCATTGGAAGGACTGATGTTGAAGCTGAAACTCCAATAATTTAACCAACTGATATGAAGAACCAACTCATTGGAAAAGACCCTGATGCTGGGAAAGGTTGAAGAATGGACAAGGGGATGACAGAGGATGAGATGGTCGGATGGCATCACCAACTGGAAGGACATGAGTTTGAGCAAGCTCTGGTAGTTGGTGATGGACAGGGAAGCCTGGTGTGCTGCAGTCCCTGGGGTCACAAAGAGGTGGACACGACTGAGTGACTGAACTGAAAGTGTTGGAAACAACAGTTCAGTCTAACACACTTGATATTTTATGATTTTAATTTTTTGAAAACCTTTATGCTATCACCATAACATTATTTATTGTGGGAGTATTATGTATATATTCCCAAATCAAGCCAATTGTCCCTTATATGTTTTGAGAATATCTTCCCTCACATCTCCTAAACTGGTTTTTCTTCACTTTTTTTCTAATACTTGGAGGACCAAAAAAAAAAAAAATATTCATTTTAAAGTAATTGATTTTATCATTTTAATATGGATGTTTTTCTTTTTTTAAAGAAGTTCTTGAAGATGGTGGAGGAATAGGACAGGGAGACCACTTTCTCACCCACAAATTCAACGAAAGTTCATTTGAACATTGAGCAAATTCCACAAAACAAGTTCTGAACACTGGTGGGGGACACCAGGCACCCAGAAAGGCAACCTATTGTCTTCGAAAGGAGGTAGGACAAAATATAAAAGATTAAAAGAGAGACAAAAGAGTTAGGGATGGAGACCCATCCCAGGGAGGGAGTCGTGAAAGAGGAGAAGTTTCCAAACACCAGGAAACACTCTCACCTGCGGGTCTGTGGGGAATTTTGGAATCTCAGAGGGCAACATAACTGGGAAGGAAAAATAAATAAATAAAACCCACAGATTAGGCGCCTAACCGCAGCTCCCAGTGGAGAAGTAGCCCAGTCGCTCACATCCGCCACCAGCAAGAGGGGGCCGGACAGGGAGGTGCCGGCTGCATTGCTTAGGGTAAGGACCGGGCCTGAATGCCCTGAGGACAATCTGAGGGAGCTAACAGGAGAGAGCAACCCAAACCATGGAATAGCCAGAGAGAAAGGGGCAATCTCAGCCCCAGAGACGGCATCCTCCACCAGACTGCGAGCAGGCCCCCAGTTGCTAGCCAAGTCTTCCTGGGATCCTGGACGATTGACATCAGCCAGGAGGGTCGCAGCCAGAGGTCAGTTCCCCAGGGACACACCTGAGACAGCGCTCCCGCTGCATGCACCAAGCGGGAAACTGAGCGGCTGGGACGGGCAAGTGCTTAGACACACCGCCCACCTGGGGAGAGTGTGCTTGCCAAGCACCTGGTCGCCTGAGCTACTCAGACCTGGGAACGGCACAAAACGCAGGTCCAACCAAGTCTGTGCGTTTGTGGAGTACCCGAGAACCTGAACCTGAGCGGCTTAGACCTGGGAAGTGCATGCAACCCAGGGCCCACTTTAGACAGTTCCCCTGCAAAGCAACCTGGAGCCTGAGCAGTGTCAACCGGGAAAACACACATGCTGTGAGCGGGGGGCAAACCCAGTGAGGCTGAAACACTGCGAGCACTCCCCACACACGCTAGTGATAATTTGTTTCCAGTGTTCCTCCTTCCCCACAGCAAAACTGAACAAGTGAGCCTAAATAAGTGACCACCTCCGCCCCCTTGTGTCAGGGCAGAAATTAGACACTGAAGAGACCTGCAAACAGAAGAAGCCAAAATAAACAGAGGGAACCGCTTTATTAGTGACAGGTGCAACAGATTAACAGTCAGTATATAGCACTGACTACATTGGAAGGGGCCTATAGACCTCGAGAAGAAGTATAAGCTGGAACAAGGAACTATCTGAAACTGAACTGACCCCAACTGCCCCGCAACAGCTCCAGAGAAATCCTAGATATATTTTATTATTATCTTTTTTAATTTTTAAAATTTTTAAAAATTTTAAGACCCTTATTATTCTTTTAATTTTCATTTTTATAACCTAAATGCTGCTGCTGCTGCTAAGTCTATTACCTTAAAAAAAAAAAAAAAAGACCCTATTTTTAAAACAAATTTCATATATCTTTTTATAATTTTTGTGATTTTGTTTTTTTTTAATATTGTATGTTTGAGAGTCTAACCACTATTCTAGATTTTTAATCTTTACTTTTTGGTATTTGTTATCAATTTTGTACCTTTAAGAATCCAATCTTCAGTACCCATTTTAACTTAGTAGTTAAAAGTGGTTACTCGGATGCGGGGTGTCTCCTCCCGGGCCACCACTGACCTCGGACACGGGGTAGAGAGGGCTGACAGAACATAGTCCACTGGAGAAGGGAATGGCAAGCCACTTCAGTATTCTTGCCTTGAGAACCCCATGAACAGTATGAAAAGGCAAAATGATAGGATACCAAAAGAGGAACTCCCCAGGTCATTAGGTGCCCAATATGCTACTGGAGATCAGTGGAGAAATAAGTCCAGAAAGAATGAAGGGATGGAGCCAAAGCAAAAACAATACCCAGCTGTGCACGTGACTGGTGATAGAAGCAAGATCTGATGCTGTAAAGAGCAATACTGCATAGGAACCTGGAATGTCAGGTCCATGAATCAAGGCAAATTGGAAGTGGTCAAACAAGAGATGGCAAGGGTGAACGTCGACATTCTAGGAATCAG
>SJYT01056970.1:23-36283 GCA_006410635.1 Cephalophus harveyi
TTGAGCATTACTTTACTAGCATGTGAGATGAGTGCAATTGTGTGGTAGTTTGAGCATTCTTTGACATTGCCTTTCTTTGGGATTGGAATGAAAACTGGCTTTTTCCAGTCCTGTGGCCACTGCTGAGTTTTCCAAATTTGCTGGCAGATTGAGTGCAGCACTTTCACAGCATCATCTTTTAGGATTTGAAATAGCTCCACTGGAATTCCATCACTTCCACTAGCTTTGTTTGTAGTGATGCTTTCTAAGACCCACTTGACTTCACATTCCAGGATGTTTGGCTCTAGATGAGTGATCACACCTTTGTGATTATCTTGGTCGTGAAGATCTTTTCTGTACAGTTCTTCTGTGTATTCTTGCCACCTCTTCTTAATATCTTCTGCTTCTGTTAGGTCCATGCCATTTCTGTCCTTTATTGAGCCCATCTTTGCATGAAATGTTCCCTTGGTATCTCTAATTTTCTTAAAGAGATCTCTAGTCTTTCCCATTCTGTTGTTTTCCTCTGTTTCTTTGCATTGATCACTGAGGAAGGCTTTCTTATCTCTCCTTGCTATTCTTTGGAATTCTGCATTCAAATGGGAATATCTATCCTTTTCTCCTTTGCTTTTCGCTTCTCTTCTTTTCACAGCTATTTGTAAGGCCTCCTCAGACAGCCTAACCATATGCAAATCATTATTTTATGGTGCCTCAGTGTCTCTGAAGATAAAATGTAGTTAAATCTAATTATCTCAATTAGCTTTAACTCATGGGAAAGAAACTTTAGAAAGGGGACTGCAGTCTCCCTTCTTAACAGTCAAACGTTTGGAAAAACAACTTTAGCCTTGACAACTGAGCAGGATTCTTAAGGGTAAAGAGGTGGGAGAACCATGTAAGGTTAACTGGGGGCTAGGTCCTTTACTGTTTATTAATGAGCAGGCACTTCAAAAGATTGGAAACATGGTGGACAGTTGACTAGATCACTGCTCAAAGGTCTTAGTCATCCAGTTCTTTGGGCGGAGGGGGAGGAACATGTCTAGAGCCTGTGCCAGAGCTGACTCAGTGAGAAGCACAGGGTCCATGGCAGGGAAACAGAATCTGCCCGAGACCTGGCTACAGGACAGATGCAGGAGTCCAGGTAGGGTCCTGCATGTGCGTTGGAGCTTTTAACATGGTGGCAGTGATCGTGGTGGTGGGGATGTGTCTTAGAAACAACACTGTCTTCCAGAAGGAACCTCAAGGGCAGACATCTCATCAGACCCTTCTTTTGGAAAGTTTAGTCACCCCAAGGGGATTCTAGGAAGGCATAAATTGACGCTTCTTTTTCTCAGAGGCATATTTACATCTGAAATGGCCAAGTGTTGGTTGGCTCCAAGCATCCAGTTTGTCTTTTCAGCACTTATTTGATGAATACCTACTATGGTCTGGAGAAGGAAATGGCAACCCACTCCGGTGTTCTTGCCTGGAGAATCCCAGGGACGGGGGAGCCTGGTGGGCTGCCGTCTATGGGGTCGCACAGAGTCGGACACGACTGAAGTGACTTAGCTTAGCTTAGCTACTATGGTCAGGAAGATCCTCTGGAGAAGGGAATGGTTATCCACTCTAGTATCTTGATTGGAAAAGTCCATCGACAGAGGAGCCTGGAGAAGACTACAGTCCATGGGGTCACAAAGAGTCAGACACAACTGAGAAACTGACACTTTTTCACTTTGTTATGGGCAAGGCACTGGAAGCAGAGATGAGAAAATGCTGTCATTATGAAAATGACATGAAAATGCTGGAACTTAAAGAGTTCCAGTCTAGTGGGAAGAGAGATGAGGCAGATGCTGCTCACAAGATCCAAACTGTACCAGGAGGAAGCCTGATTATAATGGGGGCACAGTCAGATGTGGGAGCACTGGAGGTGCAGGGGAGGTTTACTGAGTCTTCAAGGAGGTGTAGGAGAGAGCCAGGTGGAGCAGTGTGTTACTTGGGTCAAGCGCAGGGAAAGGCAAGGACTGCAGGGAGCAAAGGCGCTCCCAGCCCAGGCAGCTCTCAGGGCAAAGGGAAAGATGAGGCACACTGGCTGGCCACTGACAGGAATTGTTTCTCATCCTAACTTTCATGGGCTTCACAGCAACAAACCAGCCTCTCTCTTGGGGGCACTAATCTGGCCCCAAATGAAATAAACACACTGTACCTGGCAGCGTCTATCTTGGCACATGTAGCTCACAAGACAAATGAAATGGAGAGTCAGGGCTGAGCTGGAGGAAGCTGGCCCTACGTGTGGTGGATATTCAGACCCACAAACGGCAGTCGAGGCACAGGGCTTGTTTCTGTGTCTATTGTCTCAAGGTGCTGAGGAGACACTAACCCATGACCATTGTGTGGCTTTACACCTGCCTGCAGTCCTGCCACTGCTGCCGTATATTGAGTTTTCAGGGTCCCAGGAGTACCTGCAACCCAGGCAGGAGCGAGGTATTTCTGCCTTTGCTTGCAGAGAAAGATAATAACTTCAAGGAGGGGATTTCACAGCTCTTTGAATTGAGTTGCAAGTTTGTTCTGGGTTATTCTTTCTATTTCCTAATATAACACTCGTTTGCTGTTGAGTAAATATTGATCCCATTGCAGTTAGCATTAGTCGCAAAGGATGCTGAAAAATAACCAACCAGGTAATCAGGTTTGCTCTCTGGACTGAAAGTGAGTATGGTAGGGGCCCTGCTAGGATGGAGGCTATGTCCATGCCACAGACAATTCAATCAAACACTTCTGTAATTACTAGGCTCATTTTGGTCCTTTACGAAATATGCTAATCTTCCCTGAATAACACCTTTCCTTGAACAGATACAAATCAGTCTACAATTTAGATACAGGTCATGTGTATCACAAAGTAGAAATTTGCCTCCCTCACTTTCTATTTTTTGTGGCATTAAGTGTTGGCTGCAAATTGAATTACAATTAGATTATTTGGTGATGCGATAAAATCCTCATATATTAAAATGCCATTAATGCCTAAATAATGGTAATTTCAACCAATGATGTGCTCTATTTACATAAAGAAGAATTTGCTAAACATATTCATAGTGTAATCAAGTTTACAAAGATTATAAGCCTGCTGCTTTCTAGTTCTTCAAGTAGTGTGGTACTTGGTGGTCAGTCACTAACTCATGTCCAACTCTTTACGACCCCCGAACTGCAGCATGCCAGGCTCCTCTGTCCATAGGGATTTCCAGGCAAGAATACTGGAGTGGGTTGCTGTTCCCTTTTCCAAGGGACCTCTCTGGACCAAGGACTGAACCTATATCTTTTGCATTGGCAGTCAGATTCTTTACCACTGAGTCACCGAGGAAGCCCAGTGTAGTAATTATTTATGTTATTTTCCAGAATCATAGAGTCTAGGGTCATTATGCATAATTATTCTCATTTAACCCCCTCCACACTATCCCCTTCAATTGCTTCTCTTCCTATGCTGGACACTCTAGAGTGGGAAGCTTGCTACCTTACAAGGTGATCCACTCTATTTGGAGAGCTCCAACAGATAATACTTCCTGGGTAGAGTCAAAATCATTTCCTTACTTTTAGTCATGAGCCATACAAAACTAGCTTAATTAATCTTCTAGGTATTTGTAAACATAAATATTTGTGTGCTTTTATGTGCACTTAGCAGAGAAGGCAATGGCACCCCACTCCAGTACTCTTGCCTGGAAAATGCCATGGACGGAGGAGTCTGGTAGGCTACAGTCCAAGGGGTCGCTGAGAGTTGCACACGACTCAGTGACTTCACTTTCACTTTTCACTTTCATGCATTGGAAAAAGAAATGGCAACCCACTCCGGTGTTCTTGCCTGGAGAATGCCAGGGTCAGGGGAGCCTGGTGGGCTGCCGTCTATGGGGTCGCACAGAGTCGGACATGACTGAAGCGACTTAGCAGCAGCAGCAGCAGCACATGCACTTAGAATCTAGGATCTCAGAAAATGAAGGAAAAAAAAAAAACTTAAGAGTCAAGTATTACAACCCCTTTCCCCTCACCCACTCTTCAGTTCAGTTCAGTTCAGTCACTCAGTCATGTCCGACTTTTTGCGACCCCATGAATTGCAACACACCAGGTCTCCCTGTCCATTACCAGGCTTAAATTGCTATTTTCACATCCTACTCAATATGCACTTAGCTTGTGACTTCAAGTGAAAAAAAAATGGTGTTTCTTTAAATTTTTTCTTTAACTTAAACCAGTCTCTAATCCAGACTGATCTTCCTCCTGAATTCATCAGAATTAATGAGATGGGATGTGACTGGTGACTTGGAAATGGGAAGATAAAATCAATTCTATGGTGTTCTGTGATGGTGTTTTCCAGACAAGACTGAACATCCTTGAAAACCCTCTGGAGGATGGTGGTGCCTAAATGCATGAATAAATTTTAAAAGCCTGTAATAGGCCAGGTGGTCCCTTCCATCAGACCCTCATTAATCCATGAAAGCAGGGCTAACAGTTCTACTGCTGTTTTAGGCAGTTGCTATGGACTTCCCCATCAGTCCCATTCCATCCTAACTACTCTCCTATTGACTTGACAAACTAGATTCACTAGATCTTAATTTCTCAATTCCAGGTTCCAAAGTTTCATCTCTGAGGTTGACTTTGTTTCTTGCCTTTGATACTCTTCCTCCCTGTCCTCACTGATGGGATCTGGCTCAATCACTCTCTGTTCCCAGCACCTCATGTTGTCATAGATGGGTTCTCCCTGCTTCAGCCCCAAGATCCAAACCAAGTGGGTGTCCCTGCTAATGAAGAGATTTAACTGTCAAACATATTTCTTCTCTCACTACAACCCCAAGACTAATATATTAGACTGCTCTACCTACACATCTCCTGTAGAACTTAATCTTCTGGAAAGTCCACATTTACTATTATCACTTTACCAAGAAGAGATAAAGCAAGTTCATTTCCACCATGAAAAAACCTTCAACTGGGATGTAGTAGGAAGTCACTTTCAGTGACTAAAGACATCAACTATGCTGCATGTCCATGCAGCCTGACCTTCTTTCTGGGCACACCACTGGCTCCATTTTCCAGCCTTCTTGGAAAGTAATTGAGACCAAGCTTCTCCAAATAGGAAATATGTTCTCTATTCATGACATTTTAGTAATTAAAGAGTGGGTAGGGAAATGTGAGGATTTCCCAGATGGTACTAGTGTGGTAAAGAACACACCTGCCAGTTCTTAATGGATAGACTTAACACATATTTTTTGTGGCATTAAGTGTTGGGTGCAAATTGAATTACAATTAGATTATTTGGTGATGCGATAAAATCCTCATATATTAAAATGCCATTAATGCCTAAATAATGGTAATTTCAACCAATGATGTGCTCTATTTACATAAAGAAGAATTTGCTAAACATATTCATAGTGTAATCAAGTTTACAAAGATTATAAGCCTGCTGCTTTCTAGTTCTTCAAGTAGTGTGGTACTTGGTGGTCAGTCACTAACTCATGTCCAACTCTTTACGACCCCCGAACTGCAGCATGCCAGGCTCCTCTGTCCATAGGGATTTCCAGGCAAGAATACTGGAGTGGGTTGCTGTTCCCTTTTCCAAGGGACCTCTCTGGACCAAGGACTGAACCTATATCTTTTGCATTGGCAGTCAGATTCTTTACCACTGAGTCACCGAGGAAGCCCAGTGTAGTAATTATTTATGTTATTTTCCAGAATCATAGAGTCTAGGGTCATTATGCATAATTATTCTCATTTAACCCCCTCCACACTATCCCCTTCAATTGCTTCTCTTCCTATCCTGGACACTCTAGAGTGGGAAGCTTGCTACCTTACAAGGTGATCCACTCTATTTGGAGAGCTCCAACAGATAATACTTCCTGGGTAGAGTCAAAATCATTTCCTTACTTTTAGTCATGAGCCATACAAAACTAGCTTAATTAATCTTCTAGGTATTTGTAAACATAAATATTTGTGTGCTTTTATGTGCACTTAGCAGAGAAGGCAATGGCACCCCACTCCAGTACTCTTGCCTGGAAAATGCCATGGACGGAGGAGTCTGGTAGGCTACAGTCCAAGGGGTCGCTGAGAGTTGCACACGACTCAGTGACTTCACTTTCACTTTTCACTTTCATGCATTGGAAAAAGAAATGGCAACCCACTCCGGTGTTCTTGCCTGGAGAATGCCAGGGTCAGGGGAGCCTGGTGGGCTGCCGTCTATGGGGTCGCACAGAGTCGGACATGACTGAAGCGACTTAGCAGCAGCAGCAGCAGCACATGCACTTAGAATCTAGGATCTCAGAAAATGAAGGAAAAAAAAAAAACTTAAGAGTCAAGTATTACAACCCCTTTCCCCTCACCCACTCTTCAGTTCAGTTCAGTTCAGTCACTCAGTCATGTCCGACTTTTTGCGACCCCATGAATTGCAACACACCAGGTCTCCCTGTCCATTACCAGGCTTAAATTGCTATTTTCACATCCTACTCAATATGCACTTAGCTTGTGACTTCAAGTGAAAAAAAAATGGTGTTTCTTTAAATTTTTTCTTTAACTTAAACCAGTCTCTAATCCAGACTGATCTTCCTCCTGAATTCATCAGAATTAATGAGATGGGATGTGACTGGTGACTTGGAAATGGGAAGATAAAATCAATTCTATGGTGTTCTGTGATGGTGTTTTCCAGACAAGACTGAACATCCTTGAAAACCCTCTGGAGGATGGTGGTGCCTAAATGCATGAATAAATTTTAAAAGCCTATAATAGGCCAGGTGGTCCCTTCCATCAGACCCTCATTAATCCATGAAAGCAGGGCTAACACTTCTACTGCTGTTTTAGGCAGTTGCTATGGACTTCCCCATCAGTCCCATTCCATCCTAACTACTCTCCTATTGGCTTGACAAACTAGATTCACTAGATCTTAATTTCTCAATTCCAGGTTCCAAAGTTTCATCTCTGAGATTGACTTTGTTTCTTGCCTTTGATACTCTTCCTCCCTGTCCTCATTGATGGGATCTGGTTCAATCACTCTCTGTTCCCAGCACCTCATGTTGTCATAGATGGGTTCTCCCTGCTCCAGCCCCAAGATCCAAACCAAGTGGGTGTCCCTGCTAATGAAGAGATTTAACTGTCAAACATATTTCTTCTCTCACTACAACCCCAAGACTAATATATTAGACTGCTCTACCTACACATCTCCTGTAGAACTTAATCTTCTGGAAAGTCCACATTTACTATTATCACTTTACCAAGAAGAGATAAAGCAAGTTCATTTCCACCATGAAAAAACCTTCAACTGGGATGTAGTAGGAAGTCACTTTCAGTGACTAAAGACATCAACTATGCTGCATGTCCATGCAGCCTGACCTTCTTTCTGGGCACACCACTGGCTCCATTTTCCAGCCTTCTTGGAAAGTAATTGAGACCAAGCTTCTCCAAATAGGAAATATGTTCTCTATTCATGACATTTTAGTAATTAAAGAGTGGGTAGGGAAATGTGAGGATTTCCCAGATGGTACTAGTGTGGTAAAGAACACACCTGCCAGTTCTTAATGGATAGACTTAACACTCTTGGGTTTGATCTCTGGGTTGGGAAGATCTCCTGGAGGAAGGTATGGCAATCTACTCCAGTATTCTTGCTTAGAGAATCCCCATGGACAGAGGAGCCTGGTGGGCTACAGTCCATGGGGTCAGAAAGAGTTAGACATGAGAGTTGGACTGTGAAGAAGGCTGAGCACCGAACTGATGCTTTTGAACTCTGGCGTTGGAGAAGACTCTTGAGAGTCCCTTGGACTGCAAGGAGATCCAACCAGTCCATTCTGAAGGAGATCAACCCTGGGATTTCTTTGGAAGGAATGATGCTAAAGCTGAAACTCCAGTACTTTGGCCACTTCATGAGAAGAGTTGACTCATTGGAAAAGACTCTGATGCTGGGAGGGATTGGGGGCAGGAGGAGAAGGGGACGACCAAGGATGAGATGGCTGAATGGCATCACGGACTTGATGGACGTGAGTCTGAGTGAACTTTGGGAGATGGTGATGGACAGGGAGGCCTGGCGTGCTATGATTCATGGGGTCGCAAAGAGTTGGACACGACTGAGTGACTGAACTGAACTGAACTGAACTGAAGTGACTTAACACACGTAGAGGGAAATGTGAAGTGACTCAAGTGAACTCTGCTGAGATGTCACCTGGAAGAAAGTGGTGACAGTGGATGGGGCTTGGATCTGGGTTGAACCTGGAATGCTGTCTCAGGTGGACTGAGGCAGCTTACAGAAAGGAGTCAGACATTGTCTGGCTTTAAAGGGCAGGGCAGGGTATCATGTAGGATGCAAGAAGAAAGTGCCTAGGGTCAACTCTGAAGGACAAAGGCTGAAGATAGTGAATTAATGGTGAGGACAATAGCTTTAAGGATCAATAACAAGAATTGAAAATGGAAGAGAGATGCACAGTTGGAACTGAGGTTGTGAATATGCTGCCATTTTTGTTTTATGTGGTGTCTGGCATAAGGCTCATGTTGAAGGTAGCTGAAGAATAATGCGGGACTGGATGGAAGGTGTTGAGTGGCTCAGCAAGCTTTCTCAGTGATTCCTAAGGCAAATATTTTGGGTGGTGAGGAAATACACCTCATTGCTTTCCAAGTGAGGTGAAATAGCAATTGGTGTTTGAAATAGTTTTTGTTACTGGTTTCTACTGTTTAGGGCAATGAAGGTTGGTTAATATATCTGAAGCACTTTATTTCTTGATGGATATTTTGTTCAACTGTTAGAGGCAGAGTTGAACATTGCATTCACATCTCAAATTGGCTGCAGCACTTATGCAAGAGAAGGGGCTGGATGTGACAAACTTCATGTCACGGGATTTAGAGGTAGGTCTGTGTGTATCAAAGAGTGAGAAATCCCTGACTGCTTGTCAGGAGGCTTCTGTCTCTTTGGAGAAGGAAGGCAATTCAGGCCTTGGTCTCAGCAGGAGCAGATGCAGGCGGGGATCCTGAGGGTCCTTGTAGCTCCACACTCTCTGTGAAAAACCACTTGCCCTCAGCTCACTTAAGAACACATTTTAGCAAAAACCTGGCTAGAGCAAGGCTCATTCTGTCACAAGTAGTTTAGAGAGAAGGTCCTTTAGGACATTTGCTTAAATGAGTACAGCTTGACATTTGCACACAGGGTAGATCTGTGCCAATGTACTTTCATGCCCATCATCTTATTTTATCTTAAAAACCTTAAAAACAATCCATAAAAGTATTTTGTTGCCAGGATTGTCATCCTTATTTTATGGAAAAAGAAATGGAGTCTCTTAGAATTTAGGAAATCTGTGTGAGACTGTGCACATCACATTACTAACAAAAACAAGAATGAAATAAGCCTAGGCATTAAACTTTCTAGTAATATATGGCATTATTCGCTATTTATTATCAATAAAACCTATCATTTAGATTTATAGATCAATTTAGGTGGCACATGTTATCTTTATGTCTTTCTATTAATGGCTAGTTATATAGAATAAAAAAAGAACTAGAAAAATATTTGTTCTACCTTTTGTCATAACTGGGTATGCAGTAGGCTGGGTTCTCAGCAGTTCTGCCCATGGGAATAGCTCTAACCATAACAATATTCAGTTAAGTTCAGTCTCTCAGTCGTGTCTGACTTTTTGCGACCCCATGAATCATAGCACGCCAGGCCTCCCTGTCCATCACCAACTCCCAGAGTTCACTCAAACTCATGTCCTTCGAGTCGGTGATGCCATCCAACCATCTCATCCTCTGTCGTCCCCTTCCCCTCCTGCCTCCAATCCCTCCCAGCATCAGAGTCTTTTCCAATGAGTCAACTCTTCGCATCAGGTGGCCAAAGTATTGGAGTTTCAGCTTCAGCATCAGTCCTTCCAATGAACACCCAGGACTAATCTCCTTTAGGATGGACTGGTTGGATCTCCTTGCAGTCCAAGGGATTCTCAAGAGTCTTCTCCAACACCACAGTTCAAAAGCATCAGTTCTTTGGTACTCAGCTTTTTTCACAGTCCAGCTCTCACATCCATACATGACCACTGAAAAAAACCATAGCCTTGACTAGATGGACCTTTGTTGGCAAAGTAATGTCTCTGCTTTTGAATAAGCTATCTAGGTTGGTCATAACTTTTCTTCCAAGGAGTAAGCGTCCTTTAATTTCATGGCTGCAGTCACCATCTGCAGTGATTTTGGAGCCCCCCAAAAATAAAGTCTGATAAATGAGAAATTGTTCTTGCTGTTACTCTTGAGTTATGAAGACTTGGCTTTAAGTACTGAGGTTAAGGGCCCAGGGAGGGGGCCTACAGCCACAAATCGACTCATAAACCTCTGATCTTCAAGAGCCCAAGGAAACAGCTTAGCATTTGTGAACCATTTCTGGAAGTCTGCTGGAGGCCGCCTGCTCATTGCTTGTAAGTGAGGGACTGTTCTGTGTCTGGGTGTGGATAGCCACCATAAGAGTGTGGTCTGGAAAAAGTGTTAGCTACTTTCCATTTTACAGACTGAACAATGAACTGGGTGTTTTTTAAAAGAAGTTTTGATGTTGCTGTGGATGCCTGTGGTCTGAGCTGTCAGTGGCTACCCACATCACTGGCCGGTCACCCTCAGGCCCATTTAGGGGGCATCTGTGTGCTATTTCATGGCCCTGTCCTTCTTTGGCTACAAACACTGCCTCTGTCACATCCGAGCAGCCTCTGTGGTGCCCGGACACACTGGTTTTCATGCATGTTTTTATGATTAGTTCTCCTTCCCCAACCTTGCCCTGAGAACATGTGTGCCCATGTCGACTTTTGCTCATCTTCTGCTTCTTTTGGCCTGTTGCTTTCATTAATAAACTCTTTTGCATTTTTATTTTCTTCTTTTACTTCTTCTCTTAGAGAAAGGGTGGAGGAGGAGCTGCCTGCCTTACCATTCTCCATGTTTCTCTCTGCCCTCAGGAGGCATGGCTCACCCAGCACCAGTGGAGTTGTGGGCCTGGGACACACTGAAACTGGGTTTCAAGGAGGCTGAATACCTGCGACTGGAGTTTAAACAAGATCATTAGTTTAATCCTCTATCTCGGAGAGCACCGTTCCAAAACCATTTTGTCCATACAAAGTCCCTTAAGATGTCACTCTCACCTACTCACCATGGAGAGATAAGGCAAATACATGAATAATTGATTAATTTCAGAAAATTAGTGTTTCCTGGCTTGTATACGTGGAAAAGGCAATGGCACTCCACTCCAGTACTCTTGCCTGGAAAATCCCATGGGCAGAAGAGCCTGGTAGGCTGCAGTCCACGGGGTCGCGAAAAGTCAGACATGACTGAGCGACTTCACTTTCACTTTTCACTTTCATGCATTGGAGAAGGAAATGGCAACCCACTCCAGTGTTCTTGCCTGGAGAATCCCAGGGATGGGGGAGACTGGTGGGCTGCCGTCTATGGGGTCGCACACAGTCGGACACAACTGAAGTGACTTAGCAGCAGCAGCAGGCTTGTATGTGAGGGTCTGAGAAAATAGGAAATGTTCTTCTTTGTTAAATTTTGCCTTTTTTTTTTTCTATAGTGGAGGTAAACTCGTTGACTCAGAGGCATTAAGAGGAGAGAGAATATGAAGTGCACATGGAAAATATGTTTGCATTTAGCAGACTGCAGGAGTGATTATCTTTTTTTTTTTTTGGCCAATGTTTATAGGAATGTCAATATTGAGAAAATTTTTTAGCATTAAAAAGACTTTAAGATTGTAAAGTTGCTAATAAAGTTTTTATGTGGTTACAATGCTGCTTGTAGAACTTGTACTCTAACTTCAAATCTAGGTTTTTCAGGGGAAATAGTGGTGGTGGAATGCCTAAAGAAGTTTCCTAGAGCAGACACGAGCAGTGTTTGTCAGAACTGATTATGGATTGTTAATTTTGTTTGGGAGTGTTTGAAGGGGAGTAAGGAAACCAGCCTCAGAGAAGGCAATGGCACCCCACTCCAGCACTCTTGCCTGGAAACTCCCATGGATGGAGGAGCCTGGTAGGCTGCAGTCCATGGGGTCACTGAGTCAGACACGACTGAGTGACTTCACTTTCACTTTTCACTTTCATGCATTGGAGAAGGAAATGGCAACCCACTCCA
Organism: Cephalophus harveyi; assembly: GCA_006410635.1. Taxonomy (NCBI): domain Eukaryota; kingdom Metazoa; phylum Chordata; class Mammalia; order Artiodactyla; family Bovidae; genus Cephalophus; species Cephalophus harveyi. Next base: position 12,066 of record SJYT01056970.1, read on the forward strand.
GTGTTCTTGCCTGGAGAATCCCAGGGATGGCAGAGCCCAATGGGCTGCCGTCTGTGGGGTCACACAGAGTTGGACACGACTGAAGCGACTTAGCAGCAGCAGCAGCAGCAGCAAGGAAACCAGCTTACTGCTTTGATTAACATCCAAAATGATGCCAAAGTTAACAATAACTAGCTCATCTTTACATGTGCCAAAGTTTTATAAGTCAATTAAAATTTTCAACACCACTGAATAAAATTACACAACTTAAAGCAGTTACTGTCACAATGATAATTAGAAGAACACCTGTCAGAATTTAATAATCACATAGTTTCTATCCTTGCCAGGCCTTGATATCAGCCACAACTTTCTGACTAATGAGAAAATTGACTGGTGATTATGCTCATTGACTTGTGATCAGATTGAAAGGCTAGAAGCTGATAATGAGTATATGCTGAAGCATATTTACAGAAACACATCTATTTGCAAAGGGGTTTTGTTCAAGTTCACCGAAATGCTTAATTCAGAGTAAGCAAAGCAATAAAGTGAATTTAAAAATGATTTTTATTGAATTTAAAAATTGTGAGCTAGAAGCACTTGAGTCAAATTAAAAAGCAATTGTATTGCGTTAATGGTGAGTATAAAGAATGAAATCAATAAAAGTCCCACTTGCCATTAAGTTCAAAAACAATGAAAGCATTTTATTAACTGTGTTGTTTTAAATTCAATCATATATGTACCCTCAATTTGCAAAGCTTTTTTTTTTTTGCTACTGAATGTGGGCTTTAAAAATTACCAGTATATATAAACACACATGTGTATAATCTAAACCATGAGCGGCATTGACCTTGGGCGGTCCATTGAATTACGCTGCTTGGTTTCATCACATATGAATCAAGGATGATTATATGTACTTCAGGTGTGTTACATTTCTGGAGATACTGGTAAGGGCTCCCAAATAGTGAAGTGAGCCTGCACTAACAGATGACTTCTTATGCCCTTTATAACATAAATTCATCATACATAAGTGAAGGTAAATTTCCCATATGGTAAATATTAGGCCCAAACTTGAAATTGTTATTTTTGTAGGTTAGAGATCATTGAATAACAGCAGTTTTAAATGGTTCAACCTGATACAGCCCACTGGAATGCATTCGTTCATCCATTCATTTATTCATTCTATCAATCACTCAACAAATCAAGTGACTGCTCTGCCAGGTGCTGAGTATACAATAAGGAAACAAGAAGATGCAAGATAGAGTGACAGACAGCAAATACACCATCTCTCAAAGAAGTGTACAATTAAAAATTGTGATAGGCACTATCACAGTAAAAACTTGGGGTGACGAAAGAATAATGGAGGAATCCCAGGAGGATGGCTCGAAGGCAGTGCCATTCAAGCTGCACGTGAGTGATGAGTTGGAGTGATCTAAGAGAGGCCGGGGAAGAGCACTGCAGTGGAGGGAGGAGCAGGTTGGAAGGGCTCTGGCATTATGGGGGCAGGAGCAGGCAGATATAGGTGGCCATACATTTACCTAAGTCCGGAAGGTCTTGAGGAGGGTGCTGAGTTCTGTTGATTGATTTCATACCTGGACGATCAGCTGCATGGGATTAATGCCCAAGTGAGATGGTGTGGCCAGCTTGACTATCCACCTCTGCCCATATTCTGCAAGTAACCGTCTATAGGGCAAGCACTACCAACCTCAGGTAAATGATGCCCTGTTATTCTGCCAGGCCCCTATGCAGAGTCTGGACTCAGAGCTTCAAAACCCAGCCTGAAAATGAGGCAGTGCTAGGCAGCTAAGGCTGACTGACCAGTTCCCACTGGAACTAACCAGAAAGTTTAGCTGTAGTTGTAGTTTAGTTTAGTTGTAGCTAACCAGAATGTTTTCCCTAACAGAGCATTGTTGGAATATATCAACAAGAACAATATGTTTTATTTCCTGAGGGCTTACTATGTGCCAAGCACCAAGTATTCACTTTATTTAAAATTTTGTTACTCAATTTTAACCCAAGGAAATAGGCATTATTATCACTTCGTTTTACAGACGTGGAAACCGAGGCTCGAGGAGATGAATGACTTGCCGTGGTCCTGCAGTAGGACAGTGTCAGGCTAGGCCATCTGACTGCAGAGGCTCTGCCCTTCACCTCTCTGCTATGTTGACCTCCCTCTCCTCCTCCACCCCACCCAAGCTGTCACTGAGCAGGCTGCATCATTTGAACCTTGGATTCCTTCAAGGAATGTTGCAGTCAAGCCATGGCCATGAGTCAGAGGCTGGGTCTCCCCCAATTAATGCAATTTTCTTTGTTAGACTCAAGAAAGAGGCAGTTTCCCACACAAGAAATTGAACAGTGAAAGTTACAGTGTCCAGCCAATTAGGAGAGTAAACTTAGCTCCTGACTCTTGATAGAGACCCCAAGAATCTAGGAAACTGTGCATGTTCTCCTGGGTGATGCAATTGAGAATTGTCTGGGGGATACCGAGAGCTATGGAGGGAGCCATCCTTTGTAGCATCTATTAGAAACTTGCTAGCTCCATGCTTCTCTTGAGCTCCCAGCCCAGTTCTCTGCAGAGAATTACGTTGGTCCACCTCAGGCAAGACCAACAAGGGGGGAGAAAGTCAAGGATTCTAGGGTAAGGTAAATTCCCAACCCCAGATTCATCTTCTCCACTGAAAACTTCTCCTTTACAGTGCCAACTCACAGAAGTATGTTTTGGGGCAAACACTTTTCCTTGTCTTATTACAAATGACGGAACATATTTCATAATCCCATAAGCAGAGTGCACGGTCTATGTTATCTCTGCTTCCTGGGGGCTGCCAAGCAAGAAAAGATGCCCGTGAAACCACTGGCGCCAGAAGTGAACAGAATGCCCTGCAACACTATCATCTCCCAGGGTCCTCAGCAGCTGGGGGGGCCTGTTTCAGGCAGCAGAGCTAAGCCACATCCTACCGGGTTGGATGGGGGCCCTCCTGAGCTTGCTGGGGCACATATCGATTTCAGGGCCCTGCATGGAATCAGAGCTGGGAAGGGGAGGCCTGAAATACTGTGAAATGTGATAAAGCTGGTTTGATTCAGGGCGTCCATGCTTTGTGACACCTGCCTATCTGTTACACTGAGGCTGTTACACAACTGTCTGGGAATTCATCTGCATCCTCGTGTGTGCCGTGGTGCCAACCGACCTCAAAGTGGGTGGGCACCTGGAGGGAGGGGTAGGACTGGATTTTTACATCCCCCTTTTGGCTGTGCATAACTCCCGCATCTGCCAAATGACATGCTGGTAGGAATGACTGTTGAAAACCTGTGTTGATTTCAGCTAAGCACTTTGTTGTTGTTCAGTTGCTGTCACGTCCAACTTTTTGTGACCCCACGGGCTGCAGCATGTCAGGCTTCCCTGTCCTTCACCATCTCTCAGAGGTAGCTCAAACTCACTGGGAGAAGGAAATGGCAACCCACTCCAGTATGTTGGTGATGCCATCCAACCATTTTGTTCTTTGTCATCCCCCTCTCCTCCTGCCTTCAATCTTTCCCAGCATCAGGATATTTTCTAATGAATTGGCTCTTTGCCTCAGGTGGCCAAAGTATTGGAGCTTCAGCTTCAGCATCAGTCCTTCCAATGAATATTTAGGACTGATTTCCTTTAGGATTGACTGGTTTGATCTCCTTGCAGTCCAAGGGACTCTCAAGAGTCTTCTCCAATTGTTTTGCATGAATTTAGCTTGCCCGGCCTTCTTTTCCTGGTGGCTCAAATGATAAAAAGTCTGCCTGCAATGTGGGAGACCCAGGTTCAATCCCTGGGTCAGGAAGATCCCTTGGGGAAGTGAATGGCAACCCACTCCAGTATTCTTGCCTGGAGAATCACTTGGAAAGAGGAGCCTGGCAGGCTACAGTCCATGGGGTTGCAAGGAGTCAGACCTGACTTAGGCAGCTGAGCACACATACACACTTCCATTAAACCACTAATCAATGATGGCAATCTCTAGGTGATATGTTTAGCTGAAGTGTACCAGCACTGTGATTTTGGAGCCCAAAAAAAGATTGTCAAGGTTTCCATTGTTTCCCCATCTGTTTTCTGTGAGGTGATGGGTCCAGATGCACGATCTTAATTTTCTGAATGTGGAGTTTTAAGCCAGCTTTCCCCCTCTCTTCTTTCACCTTCATCAAGAGGCTTATTAGTTCCTCTTCACTTTCTGCCATAAGGGTGGTGTCATCTGCATATCTGAGGTTATTGATATTTCTCCCAGCAACCTTGATTCCAGATTGTTCTTCATTTAGCCCAACATTTCAGATGATGTACTCTGCATGTAAGTTAAATAAGCAGGGTGACAGTATACAGCCTTGACGTACTCCTTTCACAATTTGGAACCATTTTGTTGTTCCATGTCCATTTCTAACTCTTGCTTCTTGACCTGTATACAGGTTTCTCAAGAGGCAGGTAATACCAAGGGAACACTTCATGATGTTCACTCCATGGGCACAATAAAGTACAGGAAGCACTTCCCCTAGCCTCTCCAAAATCCAGGTCACTGGAATATTCTTCTGCGTCTGTCACCCTCATAGAAAATGCAAGCCAATTTTAATCCCAGGAAGGGAAGTTCTCAAATTACCCCAGAAACTTCTTTTGGTATTTAAAACTTATGAGGAGGCAATTCACATGTCCACTAACACATGAATGGATGAAGAAACCATAACATCCACATGATGGAATACTACTCAGTAATAAAGAGGAAGGATCCACTGGAATATGATCTGGTGTGGATGAATTTCAAAAGCATCATCCTAAGTGGAAGAAGCCTCATTCCAAAGATTGTATGCTGTATAAATTCCATTTATATGACCTTGTGGAAAAGGCAAAGTATGGGGGAAAATTGTCCCCATGGCAAATAGTTTTTAATCACAAGGGTATCTCAGGAAACTGAGTGGGGAATAAGGGTGATGTAGCATTGTGGAGAATCTAAGCCTCCACTTCATTTAGAGAAACCTCACTTTTATCTATTTTATACATTGAGGTTTGATGCTTTTGACAAACTTGTCATATACTTCAAAAAAAGTTTAAATAAGCTAAACCCGATGAAACAGAATCTATGGTCACAGCAAGGAGATATAAGTCTTCTCCACTCCTTGTCCAGCCCACTCCTTGTCAGGAACTCTTGAGGTGGGAGAATCTGATTTATTTTATGATCTTTTTCCCCTTGAGAAATGCGCACATGTGCAGGGACCTACAATTTGCATGCTGATCCAGGTAGAGTCATAGGCTCCCTGACGTCCATTCTCAGATCCCCTAAAAGCCCAAGGATCTCTAGTTCAGTACGTTTGCCTTAGAGAGGGGGCAAACATATTTTCTTCCTTAAACACAGTCCCTATTTTTCAGTCCAGGTATTGCTTCACTGCAAAGTTGTGTATGACTCTTTTGTGACCCCATGGACTGTAGCCCTCCAGGCTCCTCTATCCATGGGACTTCCCAGGCAAGAATATTAGAGTAGCTTGCCATCTCCTTCTTCAAGAAATCTTCCCAACCCAGGGATTAAACCTGAGTCTCCTGCATCTCCTGCATTAGTAGACAGACTCTGCCACTGAGCCACCAGGGAAACCCCAGCCCAGGTGTATCAGTTATCTTTTGCTGCATAACAGGCCGTCCCAACACTTGACATCCTAATAACATTTTATCATTTCTCTCAATTTTCTGTGTTAGTTGGTCTCAATTGGGTAGCCCTTCTCTTTCATGTGCTATTGGTTATGGTCAGTCACGTGGCTGAATTTCTCTGGGAACTCATCTATGTGCTTTACCAGGGCTGGAATATCAAAGATGAACTCAGTCACATGTCTGGGGCCTTGGTGCTGACTTGTGACTGGAGCACCCAGGTCTCTTCCATAAGGACTATCTCTTTTTTCATGTGGTCTTTTGTCTACTGTTTAGCCCTGGTGGCTGGCTTCCAAGAGAAAGATACTGGAGGCTGCCTGTCTTCTTAAAGGTTAGGACCAGAACTGGTAGTGTCACCTCGATCACATTTTATTGGTCTAAGCAAGTCAGAGCCAGCACAGATTCAGAAGAAGGGAGAACAGAGGCTGCCTTTTGCTGGGTGGAACACTCTGCACATACAAGAATGGCAAGATTGCTGGTGACCATCTTTGGAGACAATTAACCACTCTAGGCTCTTGGAAAGTTTAAGAGGATTCATCAGTGTTAACGGCAACCCCATTGTACCACCCAGAGATATGAGCTCCTGGGTTGGAACCTGAGCATTTGTTTCCTGCTTTTTAAGGATCAATTTTCCGATGTATTTCTCCTCTTGTGTTACCATGAAGGCCATCAGAAGATAGGTGCACTCTTGCTCCTCAAAGCTTATCTTTACACCCTCCAATCTCATTGCTCTGCCCGTTTCCCAAGGGCACAACCTTATCACCTGTAAACTTGACTAAATATTTTACACATCATTATATTTTTCATTTTTTTCTTCCCAGAAACACATGCCTGTTTTCTCTAGACAAACTGGAAGCTCCCTACTCCTATCTCAGGAAGATAGTATAGTCTAAGTAGGAACCACCTTCTGACCTTGTCACAAGGACAACAATGTGTGCAGACAACCAAACTACATGATGCCCGTTTGCCCTGCAGATGATAAAGTGAACAGCCTTCGGCTTCCATGGATACCTACGGCGGGTGAGCAATCTGGCCGTTTGTCATGCTAAGCTGCACTTTTATTGTCTGTAACCTGGTGTGCTTCTTGTGACTTCATTGGAAAGCAGCTCATTGGTTGGGGTAGGGTATAATGAAAATAGAACCCTGCTGCAACCAGTCCTGGGAACCAATGTTACCACTCTCACCCTTCCCTATGGAGTCAACGGTATTAATTCAATGTTTTACTTTAGCTGAGAAGCCGTTTCTTGCTTCCCGATATTTCTGCTCCTTGCCTACAACACTTCCTCCTCTGTCATTCCTTTATTCCAACTTAGCCCATTCTTCAAAGCCCAAGTAGTCTTACCATCCCCCTAAATCCATAGGTTCTTGGGATCATGGTGTCACAGAGCTTGAGGGCTAGAAAGCCTCTAGCCCAGCAGTTTCAAACCTTCCAAGTCCTGGGGTCCAAGGAGGGGTACTCAGCTGCAAACAGGTGATGGATGGGTCCTCTACGCCAAACTTGGTTCTTGCCGCTTCCGTTTCAGCTTAGAGGCTCCCTTATGTTCTGTTTTAATCTTGAGCGTCCATGTAAAATGAAATGGAGTGTTAGTTGCTCAGCTATGTCTGACTCTTCGTGACTTCATGGACTTAGCCCATCAGGCCCTTCTGACTATGGAATTTTCCAGGCAAGAGTACTGGAGTGGGTAGCCATTCCCTTTTCCAGGGGATCTTCCTGACCCAGGGATTAAACCCAGGTCTCCCACATTGCTGGCAGACTCTTTACCATCTGAGCCACAAGGGATAAAACATTATATGATGGAAAAAAGATTTTATGTTTAAAACAAAAATTGAAAATCATAGATCTAACTTAACTTCTTTGTTTTATGAGTAAGAATAACTAGCTTAGATACCTGGAGTGAGCTACTCAGATCTGTAGATAAGCCCAGGACTCAGGTCTCTCCATTGTGGCTGACTACTATCTACTATTTCTGGATCATTATGGATGAGAATACAATCTATCCAGGCCTAACAATGAGGCTAAAAGTCTGGATATTGCTTTGCTTTGTTTTAAGAAACCTTTTACTTGACTGGGATTTCCCCTCTGCTTTACTGAAATTTCTATGCTGCTGAAGAACGATTATTGCCGGCTTATCCTGCACTGCAGCCTGGTCTCCAGAGCCTGCGGGGAGCTTGTTTTGCTAGCTCAGCTGTTTCTCAGCCTGCCCTGCCCGGATGATGTCAGCTGTGATGTTCACCCCCTTCCCGCTGCTTACTGCCTTGGAGTCTTGGTCCAGCTAGCGATGTCTTCATCTCGCCCCTTGTTTTCCTGTTCTCTCTGCTTTTGATATCCTTGAGGCTGATGGTGTTTGTCAGGTCTGTCTGTAACTCTGGGGAAAGAGCTGGTGGAGCCATCTGTGGGGTTTGGAGAGCATCCCTGCTTGTAATTATTTTTCCTGGAGTCCTCCATGATGAGGTGAAGGCTCATTGTTGCATTATTACTAGTTGTCGCCTGGGTTTTCCCATCATAGAGTGTGTCCTGTGGGGCAACAATAGCACCATGGGTCTCAGAGAAACAATAGTTGTTGATTTATTCGCAGACAATTTAATGAAGAAGCTGGTTCCCAGAACAATGCTTAGTTTGCCCTCTAACGTTATTTGGCTGTGAAGTTTCCTACAGTGGGACTAGGATTTTCGTCACTTCTCTTCATCCCAAATGTCAAGATGTTGTCAGAGACTGGGAGAGAGTGAAGAATGGGCACTTTCTCCACATGAACAGAAATTCCTTGCCCCACAATGGTAGGCAGAAATGGAATCATCATAAACCCTCTAAAGCTTTGGTAATTATTGTGAAGAGCAGTGAAAATTATTGAAAGGGCTAAATTACATTAAATCCAGTTCAACAGTTGGAAGAGAGTTGATGTTAACAGAGCAGAGACAGGGTGATAAAAAATCAGGTTTTAATCCAAGCTTTGCTGTTAACTGCTGGATGACTTTGTGTGGGACCCTTTCTCTATTTTTATCTAAATTTTCTTACTTACAAAATGTGGAGTTTTGAATAATTGACCTATAAAGACTCTTTCACATCTCCTATTCTATCATTTGCAATAAGTACCAGCCCTGGATGGTCAGTGTCTGGGCCCTGCAGGGGAAGTCAAACCAGTCTACACTATCAGTTTTTCACTAAAGATCTGCCACTGTGTTCAGTTCAAGCAGAGATGATTATGCATCAGCCTAAGGAATCACTGACAAAAGGACCTGATTTATTTGAATAGTATATAGAATATGAGTCATTAGAACATTCACTGTTTAAATGTAAATGCTTGCTTATAAAGAGCTAAAAAAGATGCTTCTCCTAAGTCCATTGAGCAATTGCAGTTGTTCTTTTAAATTGTTGAGCTTTTGCTTTTTTTCCATAGACTGTTACCATAACTATTAATGATTTATGCTCTGCCTCTTCCAAAAAGAATGTGGGGCAGTTTAAAGCAGAAAACACAAACCACGACAATTAAAATTTTTTAAAGGAAAAAAAAGAAAACAGAAAAACTATAAGCCAGGGAGATAGGCTTTCCAAATATCTGGGATACATTGTTTCTGCACTTGATCCCCGAGTTAATTGTACTTCCTGGCTCTCAAATCACAGAGGTAGTCCAGAGGAACAAGGTGTCCAGGCTTCCAGGAGCAAGGTCAAAGACTTAGTAGGTGGGTGGTTCCCTGAGAAGCCAGATTCCTTCCGTTAAGAACAAGTGGGAAGATAGATCTGCAGACAAGTTCTTAGGATACAAAGTGCTATGTGTTGGAGAAGGAAATGGCAGCCCACTCCAGTATTCTTGCCTAGAGAATCCCATGGACAGAGGAGCCTGGTGGGCTGCTGTCTATAGGGTCGCACAGAGTTGGACATGGAAGTGACTTAAAATGCATGCATGCATTGGAGAAAGAAATGTCAACCCACTCCAGTGTTCTTGCCTGGAGAATCCTAGGGACAGAAGAGCCTGGTGGGCTGCTGTCTATGGGGTCACACAGAGTTGAACATGACTGAAGCGACTTAGCAGCAGCAGCAGTGCTCTGTGTACATTTCTCAGTGGTCTCCAAATTATTTGACTGTGTGCCTCTATCAGAAAAACTGTTTGGGATATGTACCCTCCCACTAGTGTAGGTGTTAGCAGCTCAGTTGTGTCCGACTCTTTGTGACCCTGTGGGCTGTAGCACGCCAGGCTCCTTTGTCCATGGAATTCACCAGGCAAGAATACTAGAGTGGGTTCCCAGAGGACCTTCCTGACTCAGGAACTTAACCTGGGTTTCCTGCATTGCAGGCAGATTCTTTACCATCTGAACCACCACAGATTCCACCTCCCATTAGGTGCATATTTATTTGCAAATGAATTTTATATGTGAACTACTGTGTTAAAATATTGTGTATATCATTAAATATACACAAAGAAATAAAAATGTTTGTGATAAAAGTAAATAAATTCTAATTTTTTTTCTCACATTCAAATGGTATGGCTTTATTTGGTTGAAATGTTTGTAAGTAGAATGATAGCTATTTAAATATTAAAAAATGAATGAATGCTTATAAAATGCTTAAATGGAATGTCTTCTAAATATATAAAACAGTTCACTTGCAATAGGATTTACCTTTAAGTTGTGTAGTAAATGTGTTCTTTAAAAATAAAATTTTGAAGGGGGGTAATTTTAGATTTATAGAAAAGTCACAAATATGGTACAAAGAGTTTCCAGGTAGGAAGGCTTCACTCAGTTTCCCCTAATGCTGACATCTAGTAAACGCATTTTTCATAGGTTGTTATCAACTGAGCACCCCCCGGGATGTCTGACCCAAGCCCTTTTGGGGAACATTAGCTTGTTTTGAGCAGAGCTTGAAAGGTGTGTGTCCCAGTTCTCTTGTTCAAAGGTAGACCTTCAGAACCTAAAAAAAGGTCCAGCACAAAAAAGGCACTTAATAAATACTCCTTAACCAAGTAACAGACTGAAAAAACAAAATTCTCTCTATGTGTCTTATAAAGTGGACAAGGGCTGTAAATATTTTCTCCTGTTACATGTTCAGATTAAAAAATAAAAAAAAAGAAACAAAACTTCATTTGTCACAGAAAAGGAGATCAATTAGAGTTTTGTCATTTATGTAATAGATTGCTTGTTGCCTGATACCGTAGTTTCAGCTGACTCCAGTGACTGGACTTCTGTTTAAATGAGTGTCCTGAGTAGGCACCTGCCTGACCCACCTCTTATACTGGCTTAGGTTTCCATATGATAGAATTTGCTTTTCTGTTAGAGCTTACTTCGCACAGGGAACTTTCCCCATCCACACTGGTCTCTTCCTCTTCTGAACTTGCCACAGAACTTTCCATCTGTACTGACTTTCCCATAATTGAAATTGTCTTCTGTCTCCCCTCTAGGATCTTGATGGTTTAGTGAGTGAGGCTGTGTTAAATTAATTCATTTCATGTATTCAATCCTTGCATCGTCAACTATGTAATGAACTCCTTGAGTACAGGTCAATGTCTTCTCATCGCCGATGTCTTATAGATTTTACAATATAGCAATATCAAATTAAAACGCTGGAGTTCTCAGCTATCATGCTGCTCCTATCCAGGAAGATCACCACAGTGAGTGATCATTACTTGGTCGTTCCACACTTTCAACAGATATACATTGAGCACCTACTGTCTGCAAGGCACTGTTTACTGCCCTTGAGTGTGTATACATGTGGAGTGTGTGTGTGTGTGTGTGTGTGTGTGTGTGTGTGTGTGTTAGATGGAGTGGTCAGGGAGGGCCTTTCTGATAAGTCAACATGTGTGCAGAGACCTGAATGATGTGAGAGAATGAGCCATGAGGATGTAGAGTAAGAAGGAACAGCCAGTACAAATGCCCTGGGATAAGAAAGCTAATGATGAACCATTAGCAGCTTCCCTTGATTTTCACATTCAGTCCACTTCCCTAAGATCTGAGGGAATTCTTCATCCCTGCCCTTAGGTGTCCTTGCCAGCCCACTAGCTTAGTTAACTATACCAGATTTCCAAGCTAATGCATTTGTAACTTTATGGAAAAACTACTATGTAATGGAGAAAACTTTTTTTTTCTTTGCTAGCTGAGATGGGCACTCTCTTTTCACATACTTTATTTCATTTTCAGTTGTTGGCCTTACCCACTGAATCTTGAACAGTTATACAGGGAGGCTTGCAAAGCCCAACTCTATGGGGAGGAGTAGTGACCAAAGGGAAGGTCATTCACTAGGGCAAGAAGCAATCCTTAGAAATAAAATAGGGCCTGGACAGGGAAGAGGAACATGGTTTAGCCTGCCTTGTTCTGGATATTGAGTGGTCTGGAGGGACTTCCTTTAAAGTGAGTTTGTTATCTTACATGATAAAAAAGACTCTGCAGATGTGATTAAATTAGTGATCTGGAGACTGGGAGATTATCCTAGAATATCCCATTGAGTCCAATATAATCAGAAGGATTCTTTTAAGGGAAGGAGTGAGGCAAGAGAGTCTGATAAAGAGATATGACAGTGGAAGCCAAGATTAGAGTAGAGATTCGAAGATGCTAAGCTGTCTTTGGAAATGGAGGAAGGGACTGCAAACCAAGGAATACAGGTGGCCTCTGGAAGTTGGTAAAGATAAGGAAACAGATTCTCCTTTATAGCTTCCAAAAGTAACACAGCCTGACTAACACTTTGATTTTAACACTTCTAAGCTCAGAACTGAAAGATACTAAGTTTTTCTTATTGTAAGTCACCATGTTTGCAGTAATTTATTATAACTTGATAAGTTGCTTCAGTATGTCCGACTCTGTGTGACCCTATGAACTGTGTAGCCTGCCACGCTCCTCTGTCCATAGGAGTCTCCAGGCAAGAATCCTGGAGTGATTGCCATGCCCTCCTCCAGGGGATCTTCCTGACCCAGGGATTAAACCTGCGACTCTTAAGATCTGCCTGCATTGGCAGGTGGGTTCTTTACCACTAGTACTACCTGGGAAGCCAAATTTATTATAGCAGCCATAGGAAAGAGCATGAGTCGTGGAACATGCATGGCTGTTTCCCTCTTCCTGCAGCCTAAGGCAGGACATTTGTCCAAGACATCATCCCAAGGATACCTGCCAGCTATGGCCAGTCCCATTAGGATACCACCTTAGAAGATGTGGGCTGGCTCAGAGTTTGTGCCGAACAAGTTACTGAAGTGGGAAATAGAAGCTCCCAAATGTCCTGGGGGCAAAGGGGAGAAGGTCCTCTTGTTTGCCTCAGTTCAGTTCAGTTCAGTCACTCAGTCGTGTCTGACTCTTTGCTACCCCATGGACTGCAGCACACCATCCTTCCCTGTCCATCACTAACTCCCAGAGCTTATTCAAACTCAGGTCCATTGAGTCAGTGAGGCCATCCAACCATCTCATCCTCTGTCATCCCTTTCTCCTACCTTCCATCTTCCCTAGCATCAGGGTCTTTTCCAATGAGTCAGTTCTTCACATCAGGTGGCCAAAGTGGAGTTTCAGCTTCAGCATCAGTCCTTCCAATGAATATACAGGATTGATTTCCTTTAGGATGGACTGGTTGGATCTCCTTGCAGTCCAAGGGACTCCCAAGAGTCTTCTCCAACACAACAGTTCAAAAGCATTAATTCTTCTGGGCTCAGCTTTCTTTACAGTCAAACTCTCACATCCACACAGGACTATTGGAAAAACCATAGCTTTGACTAGACAGACCTTTGTTGGCAAAGCAATCTGCTTTTTAATACGCTATGTTGGTCATAACTTTTCTTCTGAGGAGCTAGCATCTTTTGATTTCATTTCTGCAGTCAACATCTGGAAGGATTTTGGAGCCCAAAAATATAAAGTCTGTCACTGTTTCCACTGTTTCCCCATCTATTTCCCATGAAGTGATGGGACCAGATGCCATGATCTTAGTTTTCTGAATGCTGAGTTTTAAGCCAACTTTCTCACTCTCCACTTTCACTTTCATCAAGAGGCTCTTTAGTTCTTCTTTACTTTCTTCCATAAGGGTGGTGTCACCTGCATATCTGAAGTTATTGATATTTCTCCTGGCAATCTTGATTCCAGCTTGTGCTTCTTCCAGCCTAGCATTTATCATGATGCATAGAATTTAAATAAGCAGGGTAACAACATACAGCCTTGAGGTACTCCTTTCCCAATTTGGAACCAGTCTGTTGTTCCATGTCCGGTTCTAACTGTTGCTTCTTGACCTGCATACAATTTCTCAAGAGGCAGGTCAGGTGGTCTGGTATTCCCATCTCTTTCAGAATTTTCCAGTTTGTTGTGATCCATATAGCCAAAGGCTTTGTCATAGTCAATAAAGCAGAAATAGATATTTTTCTGGAGAAGGCAATGGCACCCCACTCCAGTACTCTTGCCTGGAAAATCCCATGGACGGAGGAGCCTGGTAGGCTGCAGTCCATGGGGTCGCGAAGAGTTGGATACGACTGAGCGAATTCACTTTCACTTTTCACTCTCATGCATTGGAGAAGGAAATGGCAACCCACTTCAGTGTTCTTGCCTGGAGAATCCCAGGGACGGGGAGCCTGGTGGGCTGCCATCTATGGGGTCGCACAGAGTCGGACACAGCTGAAGTGACTTAGCAGCAGCAGCAGCAGCACATGTTTTTCTGGAACTCTCTTGCTTTTTAGATGATCCAGTGGATGTTGGCAATTTGATCTCTGGTTCCTCTGACTTTTCTAAAACCAGCTTGAACATCTGGAAGTTCACAGTTCACTTACTGTTGAAGCCTGGCTTGGAGAATTTTGAGCATTACTTTACTAGCGTGTGAGATGAGTGCAATTGTGCAGTAGTTTGAACATTCTTTGGCGTTGCCTTTCTTTGGGATTGGAATGAAAACTGACCTTTTCCAGTCCTGTGGCCACTGCTGAGTTTTCCAGATTTGCTGATATATTGAGTGCAGCACTTTCCCAGCATCATATTTTAGGATTTGAAATAGCTCCACTGGAATTCTATCACCTCCACTAGCTTTGTTCTTAGTGATGCTTCCTAAGGCCCACTTGACTTTGCCTTCCAGGATGTCTAGCTCTAGATGGGTGACTATATCATTGTGGTTATGTGGTTCATAAGATTTTTTTTTTTTCATGAAGATCTTTTTTGTATAGTTCTTCTGTGTATTGTTGCCACCTCTTCTTAATATCTTCTGCTTCTGTTAGGTCCATACTGTCTCTGTCCTTTATTGTTCCCATCTTTACATGAAATAAAGTTTTAGGGGCTTCCCTGGTGGCTGAGAGGTTAAAGCATCTGCCTTCAATGCTGGAGACCCAGGTTCAATCCCTGGATCAGGAAGATACCTTGGAGAAGGAAATGGCAACCCATTCTAGTATTCTTGCCTGGAGAATCCCATGGATGGAGGAGCCTGGTAGGAGACAATCCACTGGGTCACAAAGAACTGGACACGACTGAGCGACTTAACTTCACTTACGTGAAATATTCCCTTTGTACCTTCTGAGAGAGACCTCAGAAGAAACCAATCTCACTGATAACTAGTTCTTGGACTTCCAGACTCCAGAACTGTAATAAAGTAAACTTCCGTTGTTTAAGTCATCCACTCTTTGGTGCTTTGTTATGGCAGCCTTAGCAAATGGATACAAGGTACAATGGAGATTCATCACCAGGTATTACTTATTGCAAAGCCCCAGCTGGCCCTTTCTCTGTACCATGGAAAAGATCAGCCAGTGATGTGGGAGACAGTAGGACAGGAGTCAGATGAGTGATATGAAAAGTTATTAAATGTGATAGGAGGCATTGGTGGGCAGGGTTGAAGGTCAGGAAAGGCCTCCTGAATGAAGTGAGCATGCTGTTGGTTAGGGGAACTTGGGAAAGATGCAGATGGGCCAAGAGGAAGGAGGAGGGCATCCCAGGCCACAAGGCTGATTATTTTGCTGGAACCCAAAACCACCATCCTGCCGTCTGGATGGATGTTTGGCCAACTGAGCTTGCATGTGGATACAGTACTAAGGAATGTTGGCCCTGCCTGAGAATGAGGAGATGGTCTGTAAATCAGGAGTCTCTTTTATGGACAACTTCTTCCCCTGAAGCCCCAGAAGATGACCAAGAACAAAGAAGCCGTCGGCTTCTCATATTTATTAAGAGGCAGAGATTGTGAGAAGGAGGGACCAGGAAGCACTAGCAGAAAAAAAGGACACCATTAACCCTAGAACAGTTAATCCAGTTTCCTGGGCCTTGAAAAAATAAAGCTGACAAGAAACCAGTCATGGGATTGAATACAGAGTATGGGAATGAGTGAGGGGAGGGGTCCCAAGTCTGACACACAATGTATCAAATATAATAAGTCTTTCGAGGCCAATCAAATCCCCTGCCACCCCCATCACCACACTATGCCAAATAGTAAAAGCAGATGTTTTGCAAGCTGGTAACAACTCAGAAGTCTTTTCTTGTGATTGGCAAGAGATGGGCGGAGACTGCTGAGAAGGGTGGAGAGAGAAGGCTTCCGGGAAGGGTCCAAATATTAGTGCACCAAAAACCTTCCCCTGGGCTCCTCCAACAATAAGAAAAGAGAGATTCAATTCAGCTTGGGTAAAAAGAGAAGATCTATCGTAACGTGGAAGAAATTAAAATGTGATAGGAGAACAAAGTGACATTTCAAGTGACTGTGATTTATCCAGCCCCATCGCCTGGCCCATTTCTTTCAAATACCAAGCTGACAGGGCCAATTGCAATACCTCATAGGAGAGTGGGGGTGGAAGGTCCCCTGTTACGCCTCTGGAAATTCAGTCTCTGCATACTTCATCCTGAGACTTTGGTTTTCCTCTCCATGGCAGAGGAATACCCTTTGTCCCTGCAGCTTCCAGAACATTCTTGATGGGAGTAGTCTCCAGGGGGTAGCATTCTCCAAAGTAGCCATGGTACCTTCTCTGCCTAAAGGCAGTACCCAGCGAGCAGCTCCTGTCCATCCCATCTGGCAGGCTTGCAGGGAGATTCAGGTGCATGCACACAGCCAAGGCCCAGCCAGTGAGAGGGAATCCAGGCTTCTTGAAGGGACGAATGGGAGTGAGGTTTTTTGGGTCTAGGCTTTAGGCAATTCATTGAACTTCTTTGCTTTATTTTCCTGCCTTCTTCTATGGGGAGGACATTTTATGCATTATATGCTCTCATTTTGGTATGACATGCATATAACTGTATGTATTTAATACATACAACTTGAATTTGGAGATAAGCATGCATTCTTGAAATCATTATCACAGTCTATGACATAAACATATCCATCACCTCTAAAAGTCTCCTCCTTTATTATTATTATCATTACTATTTCATGATAAGAACACTTAACATCTACCTTCCTTGGAAATTTTAAGCATACAAATACAATATAATTAACTATTGGGTCAGAAATATTCCCTGGAGAAGGAAATGGCAACCCACTCTAGTATTCTTACCTGGGAAATTCCATGGACAGAGGAACCTGCCAGGCTATAGTCCACTGGGTTGCAAAAGAGTTGGACATGACCTAGCAATTAAACAACAACAACAATGGTAGACAGTATGCAGATGACTTCTAGGACTTATTTATCTTGTATAACTAAAATTTTGTATCCTCTACTAATATTGAAGACCTCCTTGTTTCCTCCTCTCTCTAGCCCCTGGTAATCACTATTCTATTCTCTGCTTTTTTGAGTTTACTATTTTAAATTCCTCATATAAGTGGTATCATGTATTGGTTTCACCAAAAAGTTCATTCAGATTTTTCCATAACAGCTTATGAAAAACCCAAACAAACTTTTTGACCAACCCAGTAGGATCTGTCATTCTGTATCTGGCTTATTTCACTTAGCATAATGTCTTCCTAGTTTATCTTCATTATTACAAGTGGTACGATTTCCTTTATTAAAGCTGAATAATATTCCATTGTGTGTACATACCACATTTTCTTTATCCATGTTGGTGGATATTTAGTTTGCCTCTATATCTCAGCTATTGTAAACAATGCTGCAGTGAATATCAGAATGCACATATCTCTTTGAGATCCTGATTTCAATTCCTCTGAATATATATCCAGAAGTGGGATTGTTGGGTCTTATGGTAGTTCTAGTTTTAGAATTTTTGAGAAACTTTCATACTTTTATTTTAGTGACTGCACCAATTTACATTGCCACCAATAGCATGCCAGGTCTCTCTTTTCTCCATATCTTTGCCAACATTTTTTATGGTTCTTTTTTAAAATTAGTCATCCTAGCAGGTGTGAGATGATATCTCATTGCTGTTTTGAGTTGCATTTCCTTGATCATTAGTGATGTTCAGCATTTTTCACAAACCTGTCAGCCATTTGTGTGTCTTCTTTGGAGAAATGTCTATTTGGTTCCTTTGTTGAATTCTGTGTATTTTACGGAGTTGCTCATTCATTCCTTTATTCCATCATGCACTTGTGGTGTACACTGGTATACAGCAGAAACACCACAATGTCCTTGCTTGCATAAGCTTGTCTTTGGTTGGGGGTTGGGCAATGGGAAGGCAGATGATGAGTGAACAAATGTATCACTTGGTTATGATGAGATTAAAATAGATTCTAGCTCTGAAAAGTCTAAGCAGATTTGGGGTGTGATTGTGCCAGTGACAGAGCTCTCTCTCAGCATCCAAAATCAGCTGGATAAGAAAACCCTTTGACTTCTAGTGGGCAAAAATGAATTTGACTCAACATTCTCTTTCTAAATTTGAGAAAAGTAGGCATGAAAGACGGAGAAAGCAATGGCAACCCATTCCAGTACTCTTGCCTGGAAAATCCCATGGGTGGAGGAGCCTGGTAGGCTGCAGTCCATGGTGTCGCTAAAAGTCAGACACAACTGAGCGACTTCACTTTCACTTTTCACTTTCATGCATTGGAGAAGGCAATGGCAACCCATTCCAGTATTCTTGCCTGGAGAGTCCCAGGGACGGGGGAGCCTGGTAGGCTGCCGTCTATGGGGTTGCACAGTCGGACACGACTGAAGCGACTTAGCAGCAGCAGCAGCAGCAGGCATGAAAGATGATTATACCAGTTTTGTGTGTGTGTGTGTGTAAAATCTACTGTGATGGTGCTTTATTGAGACAATCTGGGGTATGCAAAGTGTTTCAACTTCAAAGGTATCCATTCACGTTTCAGTCTCATTTTCATACTGGACTATCATCCCAGTTCCTGCATTGAATGCTGGGCTCAAATCTCCTGCTTGTCATTCTTATTGATTAGAAGGGAAGTGACATTTTTTGGTTGTCTTCCAAGCTAATACAAAACAATAATCAAGGCTTTTTCTTATATAATTTTGCCTAATCCTCATCTCAACCCCATGAGGGAGATGTTAGTATACAACTTTATGGATGAGCGATATTCAATAATTTGTCCAAAATTACATGTTACTAAGTGGTAGAGTTGATATTTGAGTTCTAAAGCCCTTGAGTATCTGTTTTAATAAAATCCTTACTAATTTGAGGTAATGAGACTGAGAATTGAACAGTGGTCCAAGGGAAATATATTTTTCATCTATTATCATTTCTGGTTTGATGGTTGCCTATTTTGCCATCATTGAAACCATTTTATCTGTGTTGATTGATTTCTGTTTTTTCAGGTTGTCAGATGCTAGAAAGATGTCTTAAAGTGTCTCTTAGAAAAATCGCAAGACTGAAAGAGTGATATTGTTCTGTTCAAACATGAGGTTAATTATAACAATGATCTCTGTTGCCCAATGTTAACCCTAGAGTAAGCAAAATAAGAGACCATGAGTTCTTAGAAAGAGGCCCTGTGGTGAGAGTGAGGGGAAATGCCAGATAGTTCTCATTTCCTTTCTGTGGATTAAAGTTTTTAAACCCATAGCAATTTATATTACTGGGGACTATTGTAGATAAGATGTATCTGAAATTTAGAAGTTGTTGACTAAATCTCTTAGGGTCATACCTACACATTTAGGTGCTTTCATAGTAAAGGGAAGTTCTTACCTAAAAATGTTAAATGCCTTTCTCTAATTCCAGTCTTAACTCCCTCTTTTCCTTTATTGTCAAGTTTCTTAAAAGTAGCTCATATTCAAAATGTCAAATTTCTCAGTGCTTTTCTCTGAAATCTATTACGATTAGATCTATGCTTCACAATTTGTTCACGAAGGTCCTCAATGGACAATGCAATAGAACTAATGCCAGAATCATTCCTTTTACCTCCCTGGAGGTCAGTATTTGACATTGATGATACATCTGTACATACTTTCTAAAATCTGTTCTTTGCTCCCAAAGACCTGACTACTCCTGTATCACCTGGGTGACGATAGGCAGCCCTTTCTGCATGACTCTAACATACACAAGTTTTAGTTTCTCATGGTTCAACTTTTAATTACCATGACATAGTAATTATGATTTCATTGTTAGATTAGGAATCTAGGCATAGATTTCATTGTTAGCTCCTAAGTCTGAAAATCTTTTACATAAACAACAGATATGCATCATGATTAGAAACGACCGTTGTATCTTTAAAGTCTATGGTGATTGCTAATTGTGCCTCTTTTATTCAGTTCACATACAGACCGTGAAAGTTGTCATTGCTTTGCCTTCTGTCTCCCAGTGATAAACCTACATAATATTTTACAAAGAAAGAAAATCAAAAGAAGAAATTTGGCCAATAAAAACAAAAGTGCAGCAAAAAATCAATAAAACGTGACAATAGTAGAAGTAAGATTTGAATGAAATATCTTGGGTTTATAGAAGAAGTAGCTGGTCGTAAGAATATTGACACTGCTGCTTTGCTGAAAACTCTAGGATGTTTCAAGGAACTTAGTAAGGACAAACTTATTGACATAAATGAGGAAGATGTCATGAAAAGGATGATGTCCCAGAAGAAGTGACACCAGGAAACATTACACACTAAAGAAACTCTCAGAGATGTTTCACAAACTGAAAGTACAGAGGATAAAGTGTTGGAAGTGGATTCAAATATATAAAGAAGTATGAAAATCCATCACAGCTTAGGTAAGATGCTACCTCTTTATCAAGAAGCCAGTCACTCTTGTTAAGCCTTTTTTTGCCCCCAGTGAAATAAAACACTTTAATTCTCTTCAAGTATTTTAAGTTACAGTGTATTAAATATTAGTTTTACTATTTCTTTTCATTTGCCTTCTTGTTGATAGCCTACAATAAGGGTTTTTAATGTTTTGACAAAAATTTTTAGAAGTTTCAGAATAATTGTTCAGTTCAGTTCAGGCTCTTAGTCATGTCCCTCTCTTTGTGACCCCATAGACTGTAGCACGCCAGGTTTCCCTGTCCATCACCAACTCCCAGAGCTTGCTCAGACTCATGTACATAGATCTGGTGATGCCATCCAACCATCTCATCCTCTGTCGTCCTCTTCTTCTCTTGAATTCAGTCTTTCTCAGGATCAGGGTCTTTTCCAATGAGTCAGTTCTTCGCATCAGGTGGCCAAAGTATTGGAATGTCGGACCTGACTTAGCAGCTGAGCACACACACACACTTCCATTAAACCACTAATCAATGATGGCAATCCCTAGGTGATATGTTTAGCTGAAGTGTACCAGCACATGTATAAAAGTATTGTTTGAAATCCCAAAGATGAAATAGGTTTTTTTAGATATCAATAACTCCAATATATGCATTTAAACAATAAATATTTCCATAGAAAAATTAAGTCATTTGGTTATCAAGAGGCATGTTGAAGTTTAAACACACCTCTCAGGAATCAGGCCCTTGGTGGCTAATCCCATTCCCTTGCTGACCACCTCCCCTTTCAGAAGATTCCTCTCTGGGGGCCCTCTGTGAACAAAGTCTGACCCTCTGCTCCTGCCTGGGAGTATCCTGGGACATGTTTATGTGGTACAAGCAAAGGAAAAGCAGAGAAACGCATTCCTGTCTATTGCTCAGAATATAAATCTGTCACAGAAGCCCTCCAAAGACAGTTTGGCCAAGGAGTAATGAAGTGAGGGAATCTATAGGTGACCAAGGATGACACAGTCAACTCCAAATAATTCAGTATGATTAGGGAATTAGCAAGAACCAAGGGAGCTGGTGAGAAGAGATGCATAAATTTCTCCTAGCGTAAATGAGTGCAGAGCAGCCTAGCCAGGGAAGGGAGGTGGCCACTCTCCAGAGCTGGCTGGGATTTTAAAAACAGTACATTTCTGAACAAATCCAAAGGATTGGCTTTTGGAGATTAAATCAGTCTTGACAAAGAAGAGGGGAATGAACAGAATCACAAAGGGTTCTGTCCACAGACTGGCTGGGAACTTGGGCGTGGCTGGGGCTGAGAGATTGGCCCTGGTGCTGACTCCAGACCTCAAAAGCTGGCCTCATTTAGTGGCTTCAGCTTTATTCTTAGCGCTGCACAGAGAATCCAGGACTGCCTAGCTTTCTGGGACTCACCAACATTTATATTATAGGATTTGCTTTCCCCTGGGACCAAATCACCAAAAATATTATTGATTGCATTTACAATGTAATAGAAATGCTTCAAAAATATTTTAGCTTGCTTAGTGCTTTCATGCATATTTATCTTTTTTGAGTCTCATAATACCCCAGTAGATGGGAAGATATGGTACACACTGACCCTAAACCTTTTTAAAGTTGTACTTTTATTCTTTTGTTTTTACAAAACATCACATTGAATAATTTTGCCTGAACAAACTTTAGAAAATATAGACGAGTTTTAAGAAAAAAGTTTCAATCACTTATGATCCTTTCATAAAGTTATGTTTCCCTGCATTTTTCTACATTATTTTATATTCTATTTATATGCACCGTTTTGCAGCTCTAACATAGTTTTGATTATGAGAATATTTACATATCAATAAGTATACAATTTCATAACCTTTTAAGTGAATGAATATACATACTGTTCTACTGTCTTATTGTACATTGAGTAATTCAATTCCCTAGTGTTGGATATTTAAATCAAGGTTAATGATTGAACACAATTATTTAAATTGTTTTTATGTATTAATAATCAAATCAACTATGATTTCAATATTAGGTATAAACATAATAATTACACAACCATTAAACAATATTACACTAAATAAACACCATTTAATATTCAAAATAATAATGAGGTTAACATCTGTGACTAAGTCATCAGGCACACCTGTGCTTATTTCCTGGACCTTTTAAATCAGCTTGATTCTACACTGATAGAGGCTTTTCAGAGTCTACAGTCAATGAAAATGAACCTCAGATATTTCTGTCCTCTTTCTGGAATTGTAAACATCTATCTCTGCACTCAACATTGTTTTTCTGTCTTACTCAACTTCAACTGCCACCCAACTTCTAACACTTCACTGTTAATTCAAAAACCAATTTCCAGACATATGTCACATATGTCATATGCTACATGCTAAGCATACAGCACAATGCATAAGAACTGGTCCCTGTTCTCAAACTGCATGCAGTTCAGCTGACAATACAAACAGGAGAAGGATGAATACAGTATGAATTGTCAATGCCATGTTGCAGGCAAGAAATGGGTGCTGTATGATTCCAGAGGGAAGCCTCTAGCGCTGACTGAAGAGTTAAAGAAGTTGCTACGATAGATAGTGGGTCACGTGTGATGCCTCTGGAATGATGACTGTGAATTAGCCAGGACACAAGGGGCTGGGGCAGGGAAAGGGGAACGTACCAGGCAAAGGTAGCAGTTTTCACTGTGTTCCAAAGGGGATGTTAGGATGACTGACCTATTAGATCTGTCTCTTAGTCATTGTGGTTGCTTGGAAAATACAGATTAAACATGGATAGGAAATGCGATGTGAGCCAGTGTATGTGATGGAATTACTAAGAGAGCTTCTAGACCTTGTAGGTGATTTTCGGTGTCTAGACCCAGATGAAGTCTATCCCAGACTCTGAAAAGAACTTGCAAATGTGACTTATCTCATGGTCAAGAAACCTTGAAAAGTTTCAAGAATATTTGAGGTAGTAAAATTATATACTTATTTTTGTTAATGGGGCAAGAATTGCTTTAGGAACTAGTAGAATTGTGTTGACCCTTGGTTAATATCAGAATATACTCTTTCTAAATAGGCAGTTTGCCAGCATTTCGGAAATCACACAGTGACTTCTAGTCATCAGCATAGGTTCACTGGGAACATGTCATGTAGAACTAATCTTGATTCCTTTCCATTCAGAGTCACATAAATGACATCTTCAGCAAATTTAGAGGATTCTGATTTCAAAAAAGCACTGGATAGAATAATTTTCATTGTTCCTGTATATAATAGACAAAACATTAAAGCTTGAAGAAGAATAGAGAAGAGATGAGGATATGAAAGCAAACTACTTGCGAGTTAGATGGTCTTAATATGTGTTTTATAGTTACTGTTCAGGGAGAGTTGATCATCTAGTACCTGATAGTGGTGAAATTGCATCTGAAGCAGCAGATTTTACTGAAGATATTATATCTGAGGAAGAATGCAGATGCCTTGGTGTTTGGAGATGAAGAATCTGAATATAGTGTCACATATGGAAGGTGATAGTGTTATTGTACATGGAGGACATGGAACAACAGACTGGTTCCAAATAGGAAAAGGAGTACGTCAAGGCTGTATATTGTCACCCTGCTTATTTAACTTATATGCAGAGTACATCATGAGAAACGCTGGACTGGAAGAAACACAAGCTGGAATCAAGA